>MQRK01252151.1:0-12892 GCA_001938485.1 Girardia tigrina | reverse complement strand
ACTTTATTAAAAACAATTAGCAGAAAATACGTCATTTATTTTGAAAATTAAAATATTATATGTGATTGTTTTTTAAACATCTTATATTAAGTATTTTTATGTGCCAAATAATCATTAATGTTAAGTAAATTAAATTAGTTAAAAAATATATCCATGCTTTACGCGGGCAAAACTCTACTTGATCAACAGATTTTTTTCATTATCTTTTAATAAATTTATTATGTTATTAGTAACTATTTAAATCTTTTGCAGAAGGGAAAGTTTCCAAAAAAATTTTACAACTCGATTTTTTGCAATTAAATAGTTACTAATAACAAAATAAATTTATTATAAAATAAACCAAAACATAATATAATTTAAAAATGTATGTTTATTTAAAAATCACTTAATGCATTTTTACCGAAAAAAATTTACGGAATAAAAAATTATTATTATTTATATCGCATTCATTAATAACATAGATTTTTTCTGTATTTGTAACACTTAATAATTCTGACTGAAGTATAGAAGTAGGATGACAATTTGGATTTGAAACTGCACTGCTTTTTATTTTAGTAATGAGAGTTCTTACGAAAATATTTGAAGTATAACCTATGTGTGTATGTTTGGTACTTGTACACAGTCACGCCATTTTCTACATCAAAATTCGTTACAATTATATCTTTGCATTCATTTCTAAAAGTAATTGTAATGGTATTCATAGCTGTTATCTAGAAGTATTATGTTCCCTTTTGTTGAAAACTCAGTACGTATCATTAGGTATCGAAAAAAGTTTTAATTTATAATGAATTTTTTTATTAAAAAAGAATTTTTTAAAAAAATGCCAAAATGTAAACCAATTTCTTGTTAATTTAAAATTTTTTAAAAGTTTTTATGCGAATTTTTTTTGAAAAACTTTGTTTTCGGATTTTTTTTCTTAAAAGTTTTAATACAAAAAATTTTATACGAAAAATGTTTTTATACCAAAGTAATGCAAAGTTTCACAGTACTACATTATCTATACAAGAAACTATATGGAAATGTATTGAATTTAAAAAGAGAGATAAGAGAGATAATGAAAGAATTGAAGGAATAGTAACAAGATATTATGAATATAAAAGGAATGGTGCTGTGGAAAGTTATTTGGTTTGTATTGATAGGCTTTTAAAAAACAATATATCATTTGCTCCATAACCATTTGATATAATTCAGCAAAATTTCGACAATAATAATAAATTAAGTTAAATTTTTTTAATTTTCAATATATGCGATTTACAGAATTTTTATACAAAAGTTAAGTAAAAAATAATAACTAATAATAATAACTCTAGGGGTATAATTAATAACCAAAGACTTGTAGCACATTTAAATAGACTTACTTATAAAAGTTTATTTTAATATCGGTTATTGGTTCACATATTTTTTTATTTAAATTAATGGGAAACCTCCGTATTTTGCTAATTTTTTATTAGTCTGACGGTATTGAATGTATGATACGATCAAAGTCCAAATAGTGTTTCAATTGATTCTCGTTCAAACAATATTCTTGAATAATTCAGATAATAATCACGGTTTAATTAATTCATTTAATAATTCTGCTTAAGTTGAGATAATGTTCTATTCAATATTTGATTGAATATTTATATGAATTTCTCAAACTAATTTTTTTGTTTGTATTTGAGATTTTTTGAGAAGGTCGTTCTGTGAGATTTCAATTAGAATTATTTAAAATTAATAATGCTTTTAAAACCTTTTAAATATTTTTTAATATTCAACTAAGTTGAACAAGAAGTTGATAAAGTAACAACCCCTCAGAGAGTGATTATTATATGAACTACTACATTGAGCCGATCACTAAATCTTACTTTATATTAAAAGTATATACTTTTAATGATCATGCATTCTTAAATACAAATTCGATTTCTATGTCCATTTTGAAGAAATATTATCGTTTTTAAATTAAGATGTCAAAAGACTGTCGTTTATCTATTTAAAAACTGATCTCATCAGTATTAAAAATCTGAGAATATTTCTTAAACAAAAATTGTCTAAACCTAAATGACAACTTAACTGATGAAAGTCGTTTTAAATTCAATTTAAAAGAGTTATCGTTTTTGTTTCAGGAAGAAGTAATTGTAAATAATATGTTAAAATAACATTTATGATTTAAAATTACTAATTTTTACACAGAATTAATTTCAGTTAAAATAATATTACTTTCAAAAATATTTTTTGATTTAAAAATTAATTTTTGTCAAGTAAAACTAAAATTTAGAATTGCAAAAAACGAATTTAATACATAAAAAAATAATATTTTAATAGATTTGTTTAAATATTCGGTTTTACAGTAATTTAAATCATCTCATGAACAATCTAAAATTATTGAAACATACTTTTTTTTCCGTCAACAAAAATCTATCATCTGTTTGTTTGTCAAATGATTACAGTGATGGATTATTTTGTCTTACCGATAACGCAATAATTTTTTCCAATGGACGAGAACTAAAAGTAGTTTATAAATACGTTTATATATAATAATTTTTGTGAAAATTAAAATCTCAGAATGTTTCTGAGTTACCTTATTCATTGATCAAAATTCAATGTGGTTCATCTCTCTATTGTTCAACCGTTAATTCCATTTTATCTTTCGATAATTTCACCGGAGAAGTTCGATTTTAGAAAGAAAAATAAATATTTAATGAAACATTTCAGCAAATCGATTCTGTTGAATTCGCAAACGAAATTATCGATTTTTCTTTATCACCCGATCAGTCGATTTTAATCGTTTTAACCGGTTTTAATTTCTTTTTCATATTGAATCTGCTTTTTTAATAATTTTATTTCTCCGAAAACCGAAAAAAAATCGATTAGATGATTTACAAATTACTGTCGTCTCAAATGATCTGGAAATTATCACGAGTTACCCACTGGAACAAACGGGATTTGGAACTGGTAAAACTAAACGACTATCGTAAAAATCGATTTAATTTTGATTGATCACGAATTAGCCGAATCGATATCGATTGGTTGGGGCAAAAAAGAGACTCAGTTTCACGGGAAGATTGGTAAAGACGCGCGAGCACCGATCGAGGTAAATCACTCGCTTTTCTATTTGTCAACGGTATCTGTAATTTGTGTCGTCAGAAATTGTGTGAAATATCGAAACATGATTTACAAAATGTATCGATTGCTTGGAAAGAAGATGGAGAATATTTTGTGATTAGTTGGATCAGCTTTCCAAACGACCAGAAACAGACCGCAACTGGTGTCAGATCTGTTCGTATTTTCAGTCGGGATGGAGAACTGTTTTCGACTTTTGAACCGATTAATGTACTCGAGAACGGTCTATTTTGGCGGTCAGTTTCTCTAGCAATTTTTTAATTGATTATTTTTTTTTTGTTACCGAATATTTTTGACGTTGCTCGGGGTTCTGCATCACAGAAATCATTTTTTTCTATTTAATATTGTTTTTCTTTTTTTGTCCTCTATTTAAACAGCTCCAAATTCAACAAATCATGTTTCAGTCCTCACAGAACTTCTTCAAAAGGATTTGACAATTGGAAGAACAAATTGACCAAACAAAACTATAAATCTCACAAATTTCAAAATGCTAAAAATTAATTATACTGATCGAAAAAGTGACACAAATTAATTAATATTTTGAATTTTATTACATAGGAAATTTTTAATTTTGGCGTTGCTAATATTTTTTTTAATAAAACCCGATATAGCGAACTTCAATGGACTTAATAAAATGTTCGATATAGAGGGGCTTCGTTATATCGGCGTTTAACTGCATTTTTAAGTTCTAATCAAATGTGTTATACACGGGATCCGGAAAAAACATCGCAGGATAAAACAATTTTCAATTTTGTCTCGAAAATTGTAAAAATTTTTGTAAATTGCTTATTAACCTAACACTAACCGTAACCCAATCCTAAATTATTAATAATTTATCAATGCAAATTTATTATTTTTCAGCAATCAAAAATTCATTTTTATCAATTTAATTATGACAAATAATATTTTAATTTTTATGATTAATTTAAAAAATAAAATATTTGAATAAAACATTGTTAAATAATGCCAAAATGATTTTTAATAATATATCATATTATTCTCAAAAGACTGAATTAACTTTAAATTGTAATCAAATTTTTAGTAATTTTAATTATTTAATACTGATTAATATTATCATTTTTATTATTTTTAATTTTGAAACTTAGTTTTTTTAGAATTTTCAATATTTTTTTCAGATATTTTAATTATATTTTATCACAATTTCAGTAAAAATTACTATCATTAAATATTACCACAATATTTTTTTCCTGTGATGTTTTTTTTAGTAATTGATTTTTTCAGTGTCTGGATTTATTGGCTACCTCTGTCCTAATTCATATATTTATGATCTTATTTCTTTTAAAATTAACTCTTCTCAATTTGTCACTTTCGCCAATCACAAAATTTATTTTAAAATGCAGACACTGATTGCATAACCGAGACGTCATCAATGTATCATTTAAAAGATCCCAATAAAGTTGTAAATAAATCTTCAGAAGCCCTTTAGATTGTGTTTGGATCTCGTTGGCCGCAGAAAAGTCGTCGTAAAATTCAATTTTATAACACAATAATTGTTTTGTTTAATTGTACAAATTGGTGATTATAAATTTTAAAATTAATTTTATTATTTGTCACATTCTTCCGTTACATTTCATTTCTACTTTAAGCATTAAATTTCATTTTTCTTAATTTCTTAAAACAAAAATTTTAATTTTTCTATAATTCTAAAATAATCATTAAAAAATTATAGCTTTTTTACAATAAAATTAAACTTTCGACAAATGAAATTGAACATCGGGATTAACTGTTTCTGGATTAAGTGTCCCTGTATCAACCCGTCATAGAGAGTCTTTCGATTTTTTATTTATTCGATCATTCTTTCCAAAAAAAGCTTTGAACTTTTGCAAAAGTTCAATTTCATCGTAAAAATGCTATATAAACAAAATTCTGCGGCGAGTTGTCCTGCTCCACGTTTAATGTAGTGGGTGTAATAACATAAATCTCTATAAGAGAATTCAAGAATACAGTCGTACTGAAAGCGGTGTTTATATTGCTGTGCATAGAAAATATTTTGAAGACAAACACTCAAGATTTTAAAATTATGTTTACTAAATTTAGAAGTAATTGGAAAGATCGAAATGTGAATCGTTATACAATCGATTTTTTGATTCTAAAATTAATTTTCAAAATGCACTGTACAACTTTTATTCATATATAACCGAAAATTTTCCGGAACTTTAGTTTGCAAATTCGTTAAGATAGTTCTCTTTTTAATAATTTCTTTTACGATTTGTAGAAATGAACTTGTGAGATGAATACGAATGTCTTTAATCTCGGACTTGCGATTCTCGCGACCATTTTACGACTATAGCAACATAGTGAAGTAAAGAATTACGTTGTAATTATTAACCAAACAATATCAAAATGGAAGAATCAAAAATAGTGAATCACCTTCATTCTTAGCTTGATATCCTAGAACCAAAAACTTGATCATGAAGTCGCTCATTTCTTTTTTTAATTTTCAAATGTCCCAATAAGTTTTATACAATATTAGTTTGTGGTAGCTAATATTGTTCTGGGAGTTATTAAATCACATTTAGATGGATTCATTGAGATACTTTACAACCATTTATTCTTCATCTGTAGAAAGCCAATGAATAGTTGAGGGCGTCATTTTACATATTCACATTGGATATAGATTAAGTGATTTCATCATTAATGCTCCACTAAAATATTTCTTTTACAAATAAAATTGAGGTTTTATGTTATTAGTTACATTGTTTAGTTGCATTGGTCAATCCACTAACATGCCAGATTAATTAATTGATGGACCGATCAGGTGTATTTTAATTTAATAAAATTTAATTTATGACTGACAAAAGTAATTGAATCAGAACTCTAAAAATAAATTGTCAACAAAATATTAGATAATCAACTTTAATGGTAACTCGTTTAATAATCACAACAAATATTTAAAACAAATATTTGACTCCGAATATGTAAAATATATTTGGAAAATGAAATTTGTAAAATATAATTAAGTAATTAAAAATCGAACATGTATCAAATTATTTTAATACTTACTAATGACTATAGATCAAGATACAATATGATTGTAACGAGCTGTCGATCAAATAAAGGATTAGAAATCGTGTTCTGCGAACAGAATGGTTTACGCCACGGCGGATTTGTTCTATTTGATGTGGACAACTGCAACGACAAATACGTGTCCCAAGTATCATTTAACCACAATGATGATATTTGTTCTGTCGTTGTTCGAGATTTGAGCACAAATTCCACTCACGGTAACCCTTTGATCTCTGTTAATTCATTTTCCAATTTTATGATAAAAGAAATTTTTAAATTTACTTATTTTATATTTATTAAAACAACTAGTAAATCAAAAAATTATTTTTCTTTATGCAGAAAGAACTCTGTTTTGCCAACAAATTTTTAAAAATGAAAAAAATTTAATTAAAAAAAAAAACTAGAAAAATTAATTTAATTAAAAAAATAAAAATCAATATAAACTACTTATAATTTATTAGTAGATAACTTGCAATTAATATTGTTCGGGAAAATCGAATTTTACGCTTTTTTCCAATTTTGAGATCTTAAAAAGATCGATCAAATTTTTACATGATCATTTATTGTCATCGAGAATGAGTAAGTGTGCAAAGTTTGAAGAAAATCGATTGAGTAAAAAGCTTTTTAAAATAGGTTTCTAAATTTCATGGTTACACACACATTGCGCACATATATAGAAAGTAAGTCAATAAAAAGAATGGAAAAATTAACATATTGGAGATACAAATCTCAACTAAAAGTTATCAAATTAAGTTTTTTTTATTTTTTTAAACTTTCATTCAAGAAATACGGGTTCACTATTCTTTCCATCCTCTGAAACACAAATCCATACCATCAACTGAATGTGGAACTTCTTTTCAGCTCGATATTTCACCAGAGGGGAGTGGTTTGGAAGTCCAAAGTGTAAAAGTGATCGGTTACGGGTATATGATCAGATTTGAGTTTGAAGTAACAGTCGTAATCCATTAGAATCATTTTCCTCTCAAAACTTCAAGTAATTTTCCTGCACAATGTTTTGCAGTCTTCTTTTGTTCAGTGTTGTACTGTGGAGCTTTAATTCGTTTATAACATCGAATTCCCCGTTCATTGATGGTGGTTTTGTGACTCACATAGTACTTCTTGACTTTTTGTCGGAGTGAGACACCCTTTTTGCTTAATGACCATCGACAGATGCTGGCTCGTTGGGCGTTTGTCATTTTCTTATTGTTTCCACGACTCCCTGGCTTGCGAGACATATCCAAAGTAATCTGAAGTCTTGTAAGGATTGAGAAGATTATCGAGCGTGCAAATCCCTCTTCTAAGAACTGTGAAGGGTTTTCCTTTCGTCTAATGCATTCTCCAAAATCTGCTAACACTGTCTCGGAGCTGTTGCTCTTTCATTACTTATTTAACTCTGATTTAACTCCACCTAAACGGTGCGATTAAATTAAATTAAAAAGTAGAAAAATGACTAACTGTAGGATGACGAAATGTTTTGTAACACATGGAACAATCAGAATCGTTTACCTCTTTTCTTTACATTCAATTCTTACTTTAAGTATAAATTTTTAAAACATCCAGATTTTGTCTTTACATCCGTTACTTATTAAAATGTAGAAATACAGAAAAAAAATCGAAATTTCACCTCACTACAAAATATTATAGATTGATGTAGTGCAAAAAAAATAACGATTAAATCTAAATTATTGAATAAATGATCCACAGCTGAGTTTATATAAATTTGAAGGATTGGATTAGTTTTGGAATCAGTCGATAATTATAAGTAAGCAAAAAAATTTTTCCGCGTTTGTGAATTGAGATTTTAATTTGTAATTCAGAAAAAAATGTTTGAGGTCGAATTATTTTGGAATGGATGAACGCCAGTAGCTTCTTTCGAATATGATTTATAGATTTATGTGATTTATATGATTTATAATCGAATTTTACACTTTAGCGCGATTGACTCATGAATTTTAAAAGTTTGTCTCGAAAAATTTACAGCCTTAATTATTGTTATTAAATCCAAGTTTGATTTTTATAATCTTTACAAGTTCACATTTCATGGAACTTAGGCAATACATTAATTACTATATAACTAATCCAATAACTTATTGTAGCCACTGATAATAATTTTAAATAAACTGTCCATAGATAATCTTTCGATGATCAATTTGTAACATTCCTTATTCTCAGTTATCTTAAAAATACAACAGACACTACTTTTATAAAGGATAAACAATTTGGTAATAATTATAAAAATTTACCTTCACTAAAATTCTACGGACAATTTAAAACATACGCATATATCTCATTCGCATTATCCGTGAATATGTTTTAACTTTCCTTTTGTAAGATATTAAAATTTAACCATAAAAACCAATTACCAATAATTAATTAATAATTAATACGGTAGTTAATTTGTTCACAACGAACAATTATCACTGGTATCTGAAGAGAACATTGACGATCGATGGACTGGATAACATATCTCTCCATTGGTCGACTGAGCGCCTTCATGTTTGCAACCTGTCTACCGGTACTCACGACATTTATGAATGGTACTTCGAGACTGACAGGAGCGTGATTGGATCACTCGAAAGTTGTGATACTAACGTCAAAGCGCCAAGTCTTGTAGCGGTGATTAATGGAGGTGGGTTATTGAACGATACTATACACATGATTTAATCAATGATACTAATAGACCGAATTTCGATGACGCCGTTCGAGCACTGCGTTATTCCTCCTCCATATTGTGCATTTACTATCGATTTCTCTCCCGGCGACTCTGTGGCTTTTGTGTCTTTACCAATGTTTGATCGATTATCGGATAATGATCGTTTGTCGTGTCTGGTTCAGCTCGGCGATACTCGCTGCTACTGGCTAGAGTTGGTTAGTCCCAAAGCCTCCTCAGACCCTACCGATGATCGTCAAACGCTTTCCACCACTTTACAATTCGGAAAGCCTCAGTGTTTATACCGGCCCATCGTCGCTGCCTTTATCAAAAAGTATGAGCCCATAAATAATTGTACTGATATTTCTATGATTTATTTTTCCAGTCTCGATGGATTGATCAACTCTGTCACCTGGCGGGACAACGACTCCTTCTATTGCGTTCTTAACAATCAATTGTTGTTATTCCAGCTCCGACGTGATCGCGCGGAGGTCATTATCGAGTAAATTATTATCGATTTATACTATATTTTATATTATATATACGGGATTATTTTTAACAATTCATATGAATATTTTCATCAATATATCTGGAAGACGCAAGAGCTCATTCAGCTTTAACTTAATATTTTAATATTTGCTGAAACTTTAATGATTTAAAATCATTTTTATCACTTTGATTTTACAAAATGTTACCGAGATTCAATATACATTATATTTATTTATTAATCGACCGCCCCAGATGACATGTACAGTTCATTTTCAGAAATAACTAGTGTTCCTAGAAGGTTCTTTTCTACTTGTTTTGTAATTACAATTTTTGCATGGTTTAACATTGATTCTTGTTCCGTATTTCTACACAAATTTATCTTATGATAGATAATCTGACAAATAAATGATGTAGCGGAAAGGTACTGATGTAGTAATGATGAAGCTTGACGGCGCAAATCGTCTCTGAGTTTAGATTTCTCATGAATCGAGCTTAAAACACTGTTTTGAAAGTTCGTTTCTTTTTTTAAGACTTTGATTGTCAAAAAACAGCGATAGACACAGATTATCGTACTGTTCGTCTAATTTCATTTATAAATTAAAATTAAAAATCCAGATGTCATATAATTAATGTGAACTGCACAACGCTCTGATCATTGACAATGTGAACGCAAATGGCGGCAAATATCCACCTGTAGCCACATCTGTATGAGGGTTTACATAAGACTTATCACTACGTTCAATAGTAGTGCTTTGAGAGACCACTTTTAGTATTGAATTATTATTGAAAGTATCTCTCAAAGGTGATAGTGATGCAAATAAGAGAAATAATTGCAATTAGTTTATTATTTTCTTTCATTATTTTCTTTCTGACAACATGCAAATGGGGAAAATTGCTCTGTTGATAAAAGGTTTTTTTCTATTAGAATCAATTTAAATTTTTATATACGGGGAACTCCGCATATATCGAAGCGGCCCTTACCAAAACATAATTTAGTTATAGACGTAGTTCGATATAGTTATAGCATTACCTTCCATTACCTAAGCTCTGATATTTAGTCGGTACATTAACATATCTTCAATATATCCGTATATTTGATTTATCCATCCTCTATATATACGGAGTGTACTGGATATATATATATATATATATATGTGTGACCAAAGCTAAGAAAAGGGACCACAAGTAGAAAACTGAGATAAGAGTACCACGTTGTAGGTTTCATAATAGTTAACAACTCTGCAAAAAATCATGTTGATATTCCATCATTTGACTCTTCTACAGATATTACAATGGTCATATTCGTAAAAACTCGTTTTTGAGAAAACTCGTTATGTTTATTAAAATCACTGCTACACACACAAATTGAAGTTGGTAGTTAGGGCTATAAATAGGTCAGAACAACAAATGATGCATACTGTATTCAGGGTCATGTATTGAAATAGATAGAGAACTACTTTTGCCCCATTTTTGACCAATCCACTATTACAGGCGATATATATATATAATTGACATTGACAGTACATTACTATTATAAAATGACACCCTCGGAAAATAGAGATGCCAATTCAGCGGTATTGTTGATTTCGTCGATTTCACGCCAAAAGGGGTCACTTATAGAAAATTTTTGAAAGGAATTCTTATCGCTGAAGATAACAAAATGGTAGATTCGTGTCACATCTCTTTTGTAAAGGAGAAACAATTCACAATATTCTTTAGTATTATAAGGGGATTTCATCAGGCAGCTCCACCATTACAAAGAAGTCTTAAAAAGTAAGGAGTCTTTGAAACAGACACGGAAGCATCTCTAAAGATTTGTCTTTTATTTTCCAAGGGTGTTAATGTAGACAAAATGTTTCAAAAACAAGAAAAGAAGATTCTATAAACAAATGTCTGAAAATCCTTCATTTTCGAGTTTTAAAGTTATAGATAAATTAAAATTTTCCCCTAGCTGGTTTACTGGTGCGTTACAACAAAAATACATTTATGAATGAAACTTGAACTGTCAGTACTAAATTGTCATCGACTCAGAAATCCATAGTTAATGTTCAAATTGTTTTCTTGTTTACATATTTGCACGCAATCATAAAATCATTGAATGTCGCGCCATTTCAAAAGTCCCTCTGTATAGATGATTTCATTGTTTTCCATGATATGTTGTTGAAGAATTACTACATTTGGGCATAAAAATTCAAATGATTGAGATTGGACAAAGGTCATGAAACTGGTCCTACCGAAGATTGAAATGGACGGAAAAAACATGTATTACAGTAAGCATTTTGGTAATGTGCTGGAGCTAAATCATTAATAAACTGTATGTGTCTTCAAGTAAGTCCTGCTAACTGTTATGGATAAACAGTCGCCTGCAATTCCAGACTAGAAATTATTCTTAAACTGTTGTTGAAGTCTAGTCTGAGGATTTTCATGTATTCATTTCTTCTAAATATTGCCTCATATGAAAACATAGCTGAAGAGGCAAATAACGGATTAGTAACTCGGCCAAAAATAGTAAGCAAAAGTTCTTCCGTGGTTGGTAATTGCTAGGTAAAAGGTTACAATAGTTCTTCGTGAATTATCCTCCATGCCGAACTTGGAGATGTACTACAAGTAAGGATAACTTGCCATGTGCTGATACATGAATCTTCTTGAACAGTCTGTAGAACGTATTCTTCCTGGTTATGTATGCAAACAACTATAAACACTTCTCAGCCAACACATCGCCATTTAGCCAGTCCGATACTATCAGCCAAATAAGTGTCTATCACTTTCAACCTGAATAAGTGCATAGAGAAATGAAGTTTTTAGTCTGTACTTTACAAGTTAAACCCGTTAAAAGAAATCATTAATAACTCGAAAATGAGAGATTTTGGACATTTGTTTGTAATAATATTTTTTGTCTTGATGCAAGGAAACTTTATCTCCAAAGTTTGAAAAACTATTTTGTAGCACCTTATATCATAAATTATAAATGGTTATGATGAAAAAATACGTGATTAAAACAACTGTTTATGAAGAGATCGACAGAAATAATTTCTTCCAGTGAAAAATATTGTTTTTCGATGGAGTAAGATGCTGTTTATATATTGCCTATCACATTTAATTTAAATAAAATGTACTCTTTTTTACCTTGCAGGCTGCAGTAGTAGTTATTTTAACAATTGTAAAAAATTAAAATTGATAATATTAATTTAATTAATGTATGTCACGCAATACGGTCCACCAATGATGTAAATTAATTATGCGTTCGTTTTAAGTCACAACTGAAGCAGTACATATAGACTCACAATAAGTTGGGACTCATTCTTGGAATATATCGTGCTCATATAAAAATTACCAATTTGAAAATACGATTTATCGATTATGAGCACTAATATTATTTGATAAATAATTGATTAAACTATGGATAGGGAGTTATCGATTGGCGATATATCGGTGGCCAAGGTGACCATAGGCAGTGAAATGCACGTGCAGGACACCTCGGGCCAGGTCTATATAATCGGTATGGTCAATTCTGATATAGTCATTGGAATGATAAATCTGTTTTGTTACAGATCGTGGCAGCCTCAAAGTTACCCCGGTGTTCAAATATTCGTCCTTCTGTTCCGAGATGTATTCTATTCGGATCCA
>MQRK01252150.1:0-13476 GCA_001938485.1 Girardia tigrina | reverse complement strand
TCTATATTTCGAGTTGTCATTGAATCTAAAAGATAGACATTTAATTAATTCATCTTAAAAAAAGATGGTCTTGATATTTCAATTTTAAATTTACTAAAATTATTTAAATTAAAGCATTTGAACAAATTAAAAAATTTAATAAATAACATAAATCAAAATTTCAATGGGTGCGAACAGACTTTTTGAACGCACTGTATGTTTGGAGTACGAAATAGAGCAATCCGTGACCGGACATTTGCTACACGGACATTAAGTAAAAGAGTTTTTAATTAGAAAATTTTATTGAAAAAACTTTTGTTATTAATAATAACATATTAATAATTACTTATTATTAATTTTCGATAAAAATCATATTTTATCGTAAATTAATTAATTAAAAATCTATACGGTGAAAAATATTTCAGGGAAAAGAAGTTTGATAAAGGTAATTTCCATGTCAGCAAATATCCGTGTGAGCAAATGTCATATGAGGAAACGTCCGGGAACCAGAGCAATCTTTGTATGAGCCATTTTTTAAGTCGCTGAATTCAATTTGTAAATTATGAACGTTTTAATGTGATCATGGAGAAACTCCACATTCGTATTTTGATAAAATATAATTTCCACCGCGGATCCAAAACACAGCTGTTAATTGACAATGTCGGAATTGCGTTCCATCTACCCAAATAAAGCCATGAAAGTGACAGTAGTTCGTTGGTTCAAAAGATTTCGTTCTGGCCATTTCGACTATTGTTCAATTCAATCCACCGTTAACGTGGATCCTAATCTAAGTAAACGTGAATAAACAATTATTATTGCTTTATATAAGCAAACTTATTCAACCCAAATGGGTAATGCGAACAAGCTGGACACGTGGGATGGTTCTCGAATTGATCGATGCACAAAAAGAACGATGACTCAAGATATGTCTTTTTTTTATAGCACAACAAAACCGGACCATTTTTCTATCGACATTTTACCTACAATTTAAGACGGATCATTATTTGACAATCGTATTCGTTGATTGTAGTAGTTACACAGATATAAAGTACTAAAAGACTTGCAAAATTAGACATTCATCCATACTGAGGGTTACTGTTCGTTGCTGGGTCTGAGATGTCATCCATCACAATTTCATGGAACCTGGAAAATCGATCGCGGCGATCGAACAGTGAGATTGATCAATCGATAGATTTCCATTCTCTAATACGACTTCACTTGACCATACACTGCTCAAATGTCCGTGGGGTAAAGATACAATAATTAAAGTAGGAAATTCTCTGTCGTCAACCAGAATGCACTAGATTTTGCTTCCACTGAGGTTATCGCATTTCAAAATGTAGATTTCTTGACGGTTAAAACATTCACATCTACAAAGCGATGAAGGAGTAACTGTTGAAAAAGGAAAAGTATTTCGATAATCTCGGTGAATACTTTGATCAAAATATAATAATTTTATTTGATAAAAATAGAGGTTTATTACAATTAAAAATTGGCTCATTTTTCTATTATGCAACCCCTAATATTGATTAGCACTTTAAGACAGTTTTTGGCTCTATTACGCAAATTTAGGGCGTATTTTACGTTTATTTAGGTGTTGATTTAGTGGAATAAATATCGAATTTCGAGTTGAAAAATACGAATTCGAATTTAATCACTGTGTTCAAGCAAGGAAAGCCATCGGAACCAAAGGAATTGTTAACAGTTAAGGTTCAATAAAGTGATAGAGCAATGTAAAAATGGTTTTCTCGGTTGAAAGAGAAGAGTTTGCGATATTTCTTTATTTTCTGTTGAAACTTGTTTTGGAAAATCAACTATAAATTTTCTAATGTTGTTGACATCTGGAGAATTCCCAGGTCATTTCAACTTAACTTCATTTTTCAATAAGATCTATGACATGGTGCCAAGTTTGTGACTCAATCAATAAGTCTTTAGACTCACCTATAAATGAATGTATCAATGATGACGATGTTACCATAAATAGATGTCATATTGCAGACTATAGTGTGAAACACAAGCACACAGTGCACGCACATTTAGAGACATCAAAAACTCTTCTCTCCGCGTAACATTACATCAAGGTAGAGTACAGAAGTGCTATTAATTTTCTTTTCGGAAAGATTGCTAGTATATAAATTCACAAACAGCTACCAGAAAGTATTTGAGGAAAACATTTCTTTCGCTCGTGATCATCCACAATATTACTTTAAATATAAAGAGAAAGAAGTGCAATTGAAATTTCATAAGAATAACAGAAGTTGGGAGAAAATAATCGCAAAATAGAAAAATCGATTTTATTGAGCACTTACTCTAATTCACCATTAGTAAAGGTTCCACGGATGTCGTACTTAAAGATCTTAGAATTCACAAATTTTGTTCTCGATTATTTCCTAAATGTCTGACAATAGCATCAACTGTGCTCTGTGTCGATTTGCGTCACATTTTTCAGCAACATGGTGAAAAATGTCTGTATAACATAATCTTGGATAAGCAAATATCCATAAAAAACCTGATTCCCTCATGAATGTACACTACGCAAACTCTTGAATCTCTAACAACTTTGAATTAATGTTGACAGTGTTTACGGACTGTCATGTAATCATAAAAGGCTTATTTATTTGGTTCATCCATGACAACGCCCCAATCCACACACATCACAACAGCAAGAATAGAAGAGTGTAGCTTGGACCTGTTACATCGCTACTTCAACAGAACTGAAAGAGAGTCAAGAATATAATTGGCATATTCCCAGGGAATGTCTTTAAAAATTCATTCGATGACCTCAGACGTCGTTGGCGGAAGGATGAGTAAATTCACAGACTCATGTGTTCAGAAATGAATCTCTGTTGCATCTGGATTCTGCAATAAACATTTCATTTCGTTGATTTTTTTGTAATCGACTTATTGACCGTGCCACGTATATAATTTAGAAATCTTTGGAAATAAAGTAATTCCTCAATGTAATGGTAAGACTACAGACTAGGTTTAAGTGCAGCTTTTAAAGACATTATTTAAATTCATATTTTAAGAAAAATCTATTATACCCCCACCCAATCAAAGAATATTTTATTTTTAAATTTTCTTATCATCCGATATTTGCTAGTAACTGATCTGATTTCACAAGATTAATCACATCAGGGGCGCCCTCATTAAAATAAATAGATATTTCAAGTGAGACGGGGTACACCTGACAGTAGACTCGGTAGATGTGAACGAAGGAATGGAAATATCGATCGAACAATTGATCGGTACAGTGCACATCTATAGATTAGCGAGTCACGTTCATAGCGGTACAATGATTATGTCCACTGACAATAAATATAAATAATCTATTATCAGACCTGTGTATACTGTTTTGCTTCACCAGGAATGTTGTCGTAATACAATTTAATAATGGACCTGTATCATTATCGGTTGTGATCTGTAGGACTTGGAAAATATAATAGCAGTATGCTCATATATTAGAACCACACTTCACCCTTCAGAAGAATTGAGAGATCTATTTATATTGACCCGACGACGAGGGCCTTTCTCTGACTCAAAGAATAAATCACTTAAACTAGTTAACGAATTTATTATAATTGGGTGCACTCACGGCCCAACGGCTAAGGTCAAAAGAAGTTAACGAAAAGGAATGTTATTGCAGCACCTGAAAATAATCGTTTTTTCCACATTTTATTTGATTTCTAGTCGATATTTTCTGTCTTCAATTTCACAATTTCGGATATAAATTGAGGAATAAGAATCACTTGTGGCCAAATCAGGTTATTTAGGAAATAGTTTCTCGATCACTGCACCAAATTTACTATCTATTTGTCTTTCTACAAGGTATCTTTAAAGATTCTATAGACAGGTTCTTTCGTTACAACTTGATCTGATCGAGTTAGTTTCAATACACTCTGATAGACGTCCTAACACTTTGTTGAATACGACCAATAATTTTTCTATGCGACACTGAACATGGCTTACATAAGATTCATTTGAACTGAAGAATATATTATCTCAAGATTCCTTAATGTGCCTCTGGAATTATCTTTAGTCTACACAAATCATATACAAATAAATTTAGTCATAGTCGTCCATAGTATCATGTAATACTCTTACATTCGGGGGTCTGACATAATCTAATGCGGGATTATGTTATACTATCACTTGAATCTCTTTGATCCGATCTGTGGTCTAGATGAATAAATACTTCCGTTATGTACCGAATTATTTATTTTTATCGGCTCGTTTGCATCCGACACTTAGTTGATCAAGTTTTATTATCAATATCTGATTATTTACAAATACTTGTTCTATTATTGATCTTCATTTTTAATTATCTCTTAGAATAAATTAATCTTCGTTCTGTTGAGTTCATATTTATAAACTATATGTGATCCTGTAAGCGATACTAGTATTTGATGGACAATATACATGTCACTCTTACTAAGCGATCATGTGAAATCGAATAATTCCATTTGATTTCATTAGGGAATCCAGTTCCCTTCAAACTTGCTAATGATTATTGCTTGATAGCTCCCCTATTTGAGTGCCTTTGTAAACTGTTCACATCTTTACTCTCTCGATCCTGTTCACTTATAATCTCAATCAGACATCTTACCCTTATTATACAACGACAGTCACGACGAACCACTTTTCAAATAATATAATTGGTTAACTTTCGGTCATCAATTGTGAATTTGAGTTAGCGTTTGAAATATTGCCAATTAATATTTACCGGATTTCTCTATTTGTACATCGGCTCTTTTCGTAAATGTTTGTTTACTGTATAAAATTCCCTAGTACGAAACCAATGGATGTTTAGGCCAACAAAAGAAGACGATATCGTGAAAAGGGAAATGCAAATAAACACTTAATTAAGAGTAATTTTCGAAAACATGCTATCAAATAAGAAACGGCTGTTTGTTCTTTTTATTCGTTGTTCAAATTAAAATAAAATACAAGTTCACTACGAAGTTCGATAAATAACCTCGGTATGCAATAAAAAATTCACAATGTTATAACAACTTTTATTTTGATTAACATTTAGTACTAGCTCGAACAAATGTTATGCATCATTTCTCAATGTTGCCTCCTTGGTTAGCAACAAGTGTATTCCATCAGTGCAAGAGGTCATCAAAGACATCAGCAAAAAACTGTTGATTTTGTGATGATAGAAAATTGAAACATTCCTTGAGTTCATCTCCTCATGAGAATTGTCACCATATGAGGTATTTTTAACGGTTGAACAGGTTGAAGTCGCTGGAAGCTATATCAGGACTGTAAGGTGGGTTTGCCTCACAAAACCACATTTAGTGGTTTTTTCTTGCGAAATTTGTGCGTTGTAAATCAATAAGCAAAATGGAGTGTATTGTGCCCTACTTTTCTTTTTTCAGTATTTTGCATTGATGGTACTACCTTTTGGATAGAAATTTAAACTGACAAAATCTTCTCGTTACCAGAATACGGAAAACATGAATTCTCTTTTCATCTTCATTGGGGCCTCACATTTTTGCAACACCCCTTAGCAGACTCTTTCCTGGTCTCATGGCGATGCATTGAGAGTGAGGTCTCATCCTGAGTAATAACATTGTCAAGGAAAGCATTCTTAACTAATTTGTTAAGAGTTTTTGATTAGACTTACGTAAGTGGTTACATAATCATTCATTTCTTATATGAAAGCAATAAAAAATAACATAATCAGTGATCTGATGATGACGGTTAAACCGTCGAAATATATTATCACAAAATATATTTTAAAATGGCGTTTATCTGTTTATAATAAAAAATTTGTTAGTACATTGTGAATTTTTTATTTCATGCCGAGTCTTAGAGGTTATTGATCGAACAACGTGTCTGTACACTTATTCGCCACAGTCATTGGAGGCATATTATTGTTAATAAATATTTTTGATAAATTCTCAAAAATTTATGCTGTCCCGATTGTTTTTTCCATTGCTAAGTCATAGGTAAATGTATAGGTACTGGAAACTATAATAATTAAACTATTTGGGGATCTCTCTATTTTCGTTGTTCTGACTTAGTAGAGATAATCCAGTGGTTATTTTGATGATTTTCGAGATTGAAACTGTTTAACCGTTTTTAGTTGATGTTACGTCTTGATAAAATTATAAAAATTTCAGTTTTCAATCGATTTTGGAATCGCTATATTTCTATTTTGTATCTTTTAGTAATCGATGCATAATTGTAATTTGGGATGTTGTTTTGACAATCCGTCATTATTAAAATAATCGATCTTCTTAGCTATTTTCTTCTGGTCTGTTTGGAATGGGCAGCAGTCATCAGGTAAAGCTGGCTAGCTCTCTGAATGTGCCACCGGTGACCGTAAGCAAAACAGTATCAGAAGAAGATTCAGGTCTCCTCTTGTGGCTGGAGTGGTATGAGAGTAAATCCATTCATTTGGTCACTAATTCTGGTCTCGTCAATAAAATCAAATTGTAATTCTTTCCATCATTTTATCTCATCCCGTAGATAAATCGTTGTAAATGAGAACGAAAGAAATTCCAATGATTAACATATGTGCATTTATTTGTTGTCTCTGACTGATCGAGAATGGCGGCGTCTCGTCTGCAGCTTCACATGTCTTATTTTAACCACCTCTCTCATGATTACACTTCTCATATACTCTCTCTCTCAGTAACACATTTTGCAGTCGTCACCGGAAATCTCTTTTCTCAATCACAAATCTCATTTCTCAGATTCGTGTCTCATTCCAATTTTGACGTTATGTGTAAATCATTCCGATTATAAATCGTTGTCGATGGAAATGTTTTTTATTGATATTCGCTATCGTCGAGTTTAGGTATCATTAGACACTGTTGCAATTTGACAGTAATCAAGACCAATTCTTATTCCATCCGTCACACGCAGGAGGAAAAGGATCCCTCTCGTCGGGGCCTCCCCAATTATCTGATTTTATTTCTTTCAATAGTAGAATTATTATCAAGTAAATTATGCAAATGTGTTTATCGTTTTCATTTATTTGTCTCAGGAGATTATATTTATTATGAATAAACATTGAGAGAAAATATTTGCGGTGATCTTCAATGATTATTTTGCATTTACCTTTCAAACACTCAACAAAATAAATGAATATTGGGGAAAGTTCTTATGGTGTCATTTTTGAAGACGCTAAATCTAAGAGCAAAGTCCGAAAAATAATGATAGATGAAATCAAAGTCGAAGATAATAAATATCAACAGAAGGAATAAAAAATGGACAACACGATAAATATTGAGTCTAAGTTATCAACCAATTAAATATAAACGAACATTGAGGGACGAATGAACCATAAAGAAGAGGAAACTCCATGTCAAATGTCAGAGGAGAGTAGAAGTAGAATAAAAAGATGATCGATATTTTAAAAATAAACTTTAAGAAAATTTTAAAAATAAGAATCATCGACCTTGTCCCGTGAACATTCCTGGACCGAATAAAGTTTTCTTGAAATATTTCTGTTTATAAATTTCAGTCTACTCATTTAACTCTTAGTTCTTATGTTCTTATCAAAATTTTATCAAAAATGCATCAATTTTGCCCTATTTTTCTAAAGTTAAGTTGGGAAAGAGTATTATTCCTTTCTATTTTTCACCAGAGGTTCAAAATGAATTTGTGAGCATTTTAGCAGAAAAAGGGAGAAAGAAAATCATGGCACTGGTCTAGAAGTGCAAGTATTTTCGCATAATTTTTGACAGCACTCTATATATATCTCACATTGACCAGTTGAACGAGGTGTTACGCTACGTAAATATAGATGGAAATGAAGTGAAAGTGAAAAAGTCTTTTGTCTGCTTCATAGAGACAAAGGGGAAAAGCGCAAAGAAAATTTCTGAACTGATATTGAGACAACTGGAAATGACGAGATTCAGATTGATGATTGCTGTGGTCAAGCATACGACAATGCTGCGATAATGGCTGCCCATCAATTGGTCTTCCAGAAGCACATCTTCGAAATTAACCAGATAGCTCTATTTTTGCCATGTTCAAATCAAAAAAAATCGTGTCATTTTTATACAAATTTTTATTTGAAAAAAATAGGAATGTATCAGTATCCACTTTTAAAATCCGACCGGAGTTGGGCCGATGCCGGTTTTGCAAAAATTGAACGTTTAAACCTAACGATAATTAAATACAATACCATTCATGAAATATATTGATGGTACAAAACGCATTACATCTAAATAAATTGATAAGCGAAAAAGAAACCCCTTTCTAAATTATATTTTAACAGTTCATCAATCAAGCAATTGCAAATAAAGTTTTAAAAAGATAACTTTTTCTGCATTATCTGGAAGAATGCGAGAGTGATGATCAGTGATAATCTTTGTGATGGAACGCTTGTAGGAAGTAGAGCAAGATAAGCACGCGTCATAGATGCCATTTCAAAGGAATAAAAATGGTACAAAAAAGGGACAAATTGTTTGAGGAATTTATTCGAGGTGTGGCACCATTAAAGCGAAAAATTATGTTGCAGCGGATCCTACAAATAACGTAACGCTATAAAATATTAGCGAGGACTTGCGCATAATTTTGTAATTAGAATTTTAAAAAAATTGTTTGGCGACTCTTAAGAACACCAATTTGACTTTTTATATTTTTATTTAAACAACAATTTTGATTGTCCTTAAGACAATCTTTGTCAAAACTTTCGTACATTTGCATTCTAAACGAAATTGATTGCTGAATTAATTCTCATTATATTTTTAGCAAATGGGGAAATAAATATTTTAATAAAATATTTACTCAAAACTTATTGGATAATAATTAAAATGATTATTAATTATTTGAAAAATATTAATTTGATTTATTTATTAAATATTATAAAAATTAATTAGCTTATTTAAAATTTTAAAATTATTTGAAATTAAAAATAAATTTAAAGATTACATATTTTTAGATAATAAGAATTAAAATATTAATCATCCATCTGGGTAGGAGAGACACATTTCCAAATCAACATACACATTCAAACACAAAACATCAAACATTCAAATATTCCTCACAGCGACGTTGATTAAACATCCTGAATTAATGAATTTCTATAATTAGGAAGTTTAAAATGTATGTCAAACAGTCAAAAAATTTGGTGCGTTTAAACAATGCAAAATAAGAAATCTAAAACGTTAATTTTTTTTCTTTTATAATACTATATTATTTATGTATTTACGATTTTAAACTTTTTAAAATTTAATGAATTTAATTAGAGATTAATATAATTGTTAAATAATTTTATAAAACTATTTACTTTTATGGAAAATAGTTCATTTTATAACATCAAAACAATTCAAAATGGCATCAAAATAACTGTAAGACGTCGCTTCTATAAGGGGCCATCCATTTATGCAAAAAAGTTAATATTTTAACCCCCCCTCCTCCCCCCCATTGCACCATGTACATTTTGAACTACCATAAGCACATACAAATTGAGTCTCGAACCACCATTTTTATACAATGTTCTAAATTTCTTCCAACAAACACTGTATCATAACAAATGCTGGCTGTGTGCATTATATGCCAAATCCCCTATATTATTAGAGTAAAGCGAAAAGGAACAGAACAACAACAATATGCGTCAGGGAATCTTACAATTCCAACTCTATATTTTTACACCAAAATTTAATTCTTTATTAGATTTTATATTCCCCCTTTGTTGATAGAATGATGGTGTGTTCACAGAGCTGAAAAATAAAAAGATGTTTTTAAGAAAACCATTGCATGTTTACATATTTAATAATTACCCACCCCCATTATCATACGCACCCATACGCAAAATCTTTTAAATTTAAACACCCCCTCCCCCTTCAGTGCGTACATAATATATGGATGGTCCCTAATAAAATCTATTTAACTACATCTGTAAACACATCATTTTAGAGATCTTATTTTAACATCTACTGTATCTTTATAATCACATTATTTTTGAGTTTCTAATTCTTGTAAACATTTAAAAACCGGTAGAATTTTGCAGGAAAAAAATTTGTCGGTTAGCTGGTTTTCCGGAGCCGGGACCGAAAACTGGTACATCCCTAGAAAAAATCACATAAAACAGCTATTACATTTACTCGAAATTATCTACATTTGCAACAATGACCTTCTCCCATCGATCTGTTGGGTCATGGATGGTCTTTCAAAGAATTCAGGAATTTTGGAGCTAAAATACCAATAGATAGAATCTTGAAGACTTTTAAGATTTTTGAAACTCTGGTCTTCTTCAGTCCCAGGAACATATTGTAATCGGATGGAGCCAGATCTGGGCTATATACTGGGTATGATACCATTTCCTAATCTAGCTCCTCGATAGTCTGGCGAGTGAACTTTGTTGTAGGGCCGGACATTATCGTGCAGTAAATGTTCTTTCTCTTCCCCTTGCCAGTGTATGGTTTTAGTCGTTCAATTTATGTGTTAACGTTTTTTTCAGTTGAGCTGCTTACTGGTCTGTACTCAGGTTTTGGCCTTCTAGGAGCATTTCATTATTCAAAATACCTTTGCTTTTCCACCAAATGATCAGTAGCACTTTCTTCATATGAAGTCCGGGTTTTGGAGTCGAAATAAGTTGCTAACCGGAGTTTAGATACTGTTTCTTGCACACAAGACTATCATAGCATACCCACAACTCATTTCCTATTATAATCTGGTAGAGGAAAATCTTTTTTCTTTTATGGGGCGGAAAGTGATAAGCAATTTGTAAGTTGAAAATTCATGTTCACCTCCGTAAGCTTGTTAAGAGCCCATTTTCCTGCTTTTCGAATATTTTTTTTACATTAACGTGATATTTTGTTTTTTTGTTGCCTTTAATTATCAAATTATATTTTTTCTTTTTATTAGCTTACTTTCTATATATATATATATATATATATATATTTATTATCCATGGAATTTAGAAACCTGTTTTCGAAGGCATTTTACTCAATCAATTTTCTTCAAACTTTGCAGACTTACTCATTTTCGATGACAATAAATGATTATGTAAAAATTTGATCGAAAACAAATTTTTTAGATCCAGAAACGGGAAAAAAAGGAAAATTCGGAGTTCCCGAACAATATTAATTGAAAAAGATCTACTTATAAATTATAAGTAGTTTATATTACTTTTTATTGTGTTTTTTTAATTAATTTTTTTTAATTTTAAATTTTTTAAATTTTAAAAACTTTGTTAGCAAAGTAGACTTCTGTCTGCATAATGAATGGATATAAAAAATTAAATTTTTGATTTACTAGTTTGAAATTTAATTTTAAGTTGTGAATACAGTTTTGTATAAGACACTGGCACTAAAGATATACAGTGAAAGACTATTTTATTATGGATTCAAAATACTGATCATGCTTTGCTGTTGTTTTGTTTTTTTAAAAATGGATAAAATGTCATTTAAAATAAAAGAAATTAAAATGAAAAGAATTTGCAAGAAATATATACAGTGGGTTGATTGTCGCATTTCTCTAATCGTTGCTGACATTTAAGGTTGCGAAAAGTGTGTAAGATAATCTGGTGCAATCTCAAGGAATGGGCGGAGCTCATCCAAAAATTGTCGCGCAGGAGCGGGAATGTGAACGCAATGTGCACTTTGTTTGAGGTAACGGATGGCGACGACACTGAAACCGAACCGTTCCTGTAAAATTGATTTGAAACGAAAATATTTTAATTTCAAAAATTGTATCGAATCAATTACTTGACTGGCTTGTTTTACGATGAAGGTAGCCTAAATATTGGAATTGGTATAATTTTCTTGAAGCCGAAAATCTTCTATGTCAATACACCATCGTTGTGGAAACAATTATGTCCCATGTTTTGAATGATCCTTATTAAGACTGCTTGCAAAATAACCATTGTCGAGTCGACTTCTTTTAATTTTTATTAAAGTAAATTATTAAAACAACATCGTTTTTTTCACGTTATCAAATAATTTTTACATGAAAATTAACTCTTTATTTTTGAAAGAAAGAAAATTCTTTTTTTACACGAACAAATAAAAATTTTGCAATGAGTTCTTTGTAATGTTTTTGTAAAATATTGTGGTACTCAACAGTATAAAATCGATGATGTCGACTAAATGGATGGAGGCTTTCATGGAATACGTACTGATATTCCTCACTATCCATTTTGGACGAAGGAAAAGACAATGGAAGTGTTCCTTCCTTACAAAAGGATCCCCATACCATTATACTTCCACACCGAAAATTCCTACGAGAAAAAAACTGGAGTTTCTTATGCAGGTCACCCCAATACCCATCCACTCAATCAAGACCGTTCAAGTGGATTTTTTTCGTAGCTAAATGAGACCTAGCAAGATAAAAAATACAAGAGGACTGCATGAATTAGCGTGAAAGTTAATGCAATGGCTATATCGAACTACGGCTTTAACGAAATTTTGTTTTGGCAAGTGACACTTCGATGTATGCGGAGTTCATTGTGTTTATCAGCTTCTATTATTCAGTCCAATCTTATTTTTCCCTTCTTTCTATATACTTGCTTTCGTGTCATCTTGTTCCGTGTCCAGTCTCATTTTGCAATTTTAACCCACTTTCCATTATGCTATGGAGCTGACATTTTTATGGTAGTTGTATTTTCTATAACGTATCGATTGAACAAATCAAATGCACTCAATAAGAGGAAGGGGCTTAAAAATTTCTTTTTAATGTGTGATATTATTACAGTTTATTTCAACATATTCCAGTGGTTAAAGCTATCGCTTGATGAAATAATTGTCATTGAAAAAATGTTGATTTGATTCCTGTAGATACTCGTTAAATATCAAGTACTGGAGTTGAGGAGTCAAAAAAATCGGGAAACCTGGTCTGTTCAAGTCGAGAGTCAGATATGAACCGACCGATAAAATTAAATAAATGTACATTAATGATCGCCTTTAATCGGCAGTCCTGAATACAATCCATTCGCTGATCCTCAGTTAACGACAGTTATTGTAAAACCTATCAGTGACATCAACATGTACAATCTCATCTCAGATATGAGTTCCTATTTCAGTGTCGACTTCTTTGACTACATGACCAGTGACAGAAAATAATGATTTCTTATACTTCCTTTTGTAAATATAATCTCTTAAAGCCTTTCTCTTCCTTATTGATTATATTTATATCATTTGTAAATGTATGTATAAAGGTTAACAACAACATTTATGGACTCTGATTTGAGAGACGATGTGTTTCGAAATGTGTTAATGTCGTCAGGAAAATATGAAATCTAGAAAGAATAAAATTCCAATTTTATTGCAATATATTTCGGTGGATCTTCCACCATCTTTAGGCTGAATTAACGACAATTTTGCTGTCTTATATACAGCAAATTGATGATTATGCAAACATCTTGTGTAATAACTGATTAAATATTTTCAATTAAGATGAAGAGACTTGTTTGGACATTAATAGACGGATTAAGTGATTTTATCAATAATACTTCACAAGTAACTCTCTCCCAATAATTTTTAAAATTACTGCCCAATATTTTAAAATAAGTGGTTTTCACCTCCGATCTACACA
>MQRK01252148.1:10016-27637 GCA_001938485.1 Girardia tigrina | reverse complement strand
GATTAACGCAAACAACTTTTTGTGATAATTATTTTTCCTTTGAAATATTTTTATTCTGCCAATATAAATTATTTTCCTTATTCAAGTACTTATTATTATATTAATATTTTTTCTTTTAAGTTTGATTTGTTTTGATTTGAATAAGGAAAATAATTTATATATGCAGAATAAAAATATTTCAAAGGAAAAATAATTATCACAAAAAGTTGTTTGCGTTAATCATTTTGACGACCAGTATATAAACATACCCCGTGGGTTCTGAGACCATCGGTCGGGCAATATCCGTTACCGACTCGAACCCGTAGGCGCTCTGAGGCGTACACTACTGGATAGATGTACGTGGAAGAGGCGCGTCCACTCCCCTCATAAGAATGAAAATAAATATACCGCAGCGGGTTGCCGTTCCCCGTTATGAACGACTACGGGCTCAAGTCTGTCAAAAATGTTGCAAATAGAAGGGAGCGTGACAATTTATTAAATATCAAAATTTGATATTTAAATCATTATAATTGATTTAATATTGCTATAGTATTTAATCAATATCAAATATTAATAAAATAATTATTACGTTCCGTATAATTGATATGCTCATCAACTGTATTACTTGTGTTTCGTGATTTATATTTTTTGTACAGTTCGGCTCATAAGTCTGATAATTTTTTATTTTTTACTATTTTATCCATAACTTACCCAAAATCTTATCGAATGTCATTAAACTTAGTAGAAATGTTAAAAATAATGATATCTTTCTTTTAAAACATTAGGCCTTGCATTTCATTTTGTTTTAATAATCTAACGATTTATCATAAAAGTACGCCATATTCATAATTTTACTCGTTTTTATATTTTTGTTAACAATGACGTTTAAGACAGGAATTATTTTATTTATATTATTATTTTATTTTAAACTTATAATTAATGTTTTGTATAGTTTTTAATGTTAAATCTTAGATATTGATTTTAGTATATTGATCTTTTATATTGATTTTTATATATTGATCAGTGACCAAATAAAAGATTTGATTGTGAAAAAATATGAAAGCCGGTTATAAGCAGATTGAGGTTGCTGAAGATCTGATGCTAGGACAATCAACAGTCCATTATATCTGGAAAAAGTACCTAAAATTTGGAAGCACTACTGACGGTAAAAGGACTGGTAGACCTATAAAAGCAACCTTGCGAGAAAGAAGAAATCTTTGTCGTACCTCGAAAAGAAACCCGTTTCTTTCAACCGCCGAGGTGTATAGACTCACAAATGGCCCAACAGAGTTATCCAAGGGTACAGTTAAAAGATATTTAAGTAGAGGAGGTCTTTGCAGACGTATTGTGGCAAAAAAACATTTATTAACAAAATTAATATGAAAAAGAGAGTAACTTAGGGCAAGGCATATTCAGCGTTAGACATTAGTACATGGAAGATGATTTATTCAGATGAGACAATTATTGAAATGTTCAGTTCACGTCGGCAATACGTCCGAAGACCCAAAGATTCAAGGTTTTGTAACTACTACGTTTGCAAGACGATTAAACATCCATTATCCATAATAGTATGGGGTGCCATTAAAGGTGATGGTGCTAAAGTCCTTGTAAAGTGCCCTAAAAGAATGGAATCTTTGGGATATCAAGCTGTTTTAAAAGAAGGCTTGTTAAAGATTTACGATACTACATCTGTATTCATACAATATGATGTGACATGTCATACGTCGAAGTCTACATCAAAATACCTCGAAAAAGAAAAAGTATGTGTTATGACAGATTGGCACCCACAGTCGCCGGATTTGAATATTATAGAGAATATCTGGTCTACCATTAAAATAAATGTTGGCAGACGTAATCCTCAATCAGCTAATGATTTATGGACTTATATACAGGAAGAATGGGAGAATATTTCAACCTCAGATATAGGACATTTGTATGATTCCATTCCAAAACAATTGAAAGCCGTTCTTCTCGCTAAAAGTTCGCAAACTAACTAGTGTATACATTTGTCGTAGTAAAAAAATATCTATAGTTATTTTTAGTATTGTGTTCTTATTTTTTTAAGAAAAGAAGATAATTGTTGTGCTCCCCCTTTAAAGCAACATTTTCAAAAGCTCAGAGCCCCCATCCGCTTTTTGAGTCAAACTGCAACTCTGTTATAAACTCAATTAATTTCGATTCAAGCTTGGGGAGCCAACGCGCCTCCTTTACTCACATCAACAACTTGTGTGAGCATCGGATCGCCTTCGGGTTCTCTACCAGTACCGAGTATGACCCGACTGGTAGTATCAGCTTCTTAGGGGTTGAAAATTTAATTTTGTCGTTATGAATTTTACTCACGAGTTCTCACTTTAAATTATATGGAAGGAAGAGTGCTCCAAGGGAGTAGGCGACGATCGAACCGCATGCCCCTTGCATGCTGCAGTCGACCCGCGCCTTCTCCGAAGAGTTCTTCATTCTCGCCATTAATCTTTTACTTACATAACTATATTTTATATTTTACTGAAGTTTAACTTTGCTTCAATATTGACATCATATCTTAGATACCTTTGAAATTGATTGTCCGAATCAGCGTAAATTGATCATTAGACGTTTATCTTTCTTTAACTTTCGACCGTAGTCCCTCTTTGGATTTTAGTACGCTGTGTAAATCCTTTAACTTCAAATTTAAAATTTACATTTTTAAATTTGTTACATATAGTTTTATTTTAGAGTGGTTAGGGCATGGTTATAACTCATTAAAAGTTACAACTGACATTATCAGTAATACGAATTTATTTTCATTTCATGGTTCCTTAAGTAATCTTTATTTATCTTTACATTCTATAAATTGAGTTTCGGTCATCATTAGAAAGATGAATAGAATAGATAAAAGAAGAAATACGTCTACTCAGAAGGGCTAAACAGAATGACCCAGATTTAGAGGGACATAAACCATTGGAGGTATCTCAGAGTCCACTTTTGTAGAATGACTATTAAACAAGTCAAAATACTGATCGTACAATTACTTTAATAACGTCAGGCTTTATTCAATTAATCTTTTATTAACAAAATCAACTTGAGTGTAATTTAAGTTGATAACTGTATTCGTAACGGCTAAGTAATTTAATCGCAACATTCATTTCAATTTGTCAAAAGGACTCGATAAGTAGAATCTTCTCCTAATCACCAAAATTTTGGTCTTTCAACTAATACTCAGCCCTTTTTGTTCCGGAAATTATATAAGTTATATAAAATTGTATAGATGAATAACCACAGAATATTTAAATCAAAACATTCTCAGATTTTGTAGAATACTAATAAAACTAAATGAAAAGGAATTGCAGTAACATTACTTAAAATTATTCGAACAAAAACATCTTTAAATAATAGGTTGTCGATGCATCGAACACAATCATTACTGAGAAATCAAACTCGTTAACTTTCGTCGAAAAAGCGAATTAGTTATCTCGCGCGACTAGGATCATCGTTTACAAATATATTCAAAATAAACGGAGAAATTAATTAAAAGAAATCTAATTCAGTAAAATTTATTAAAGGTATTTATTATAATCGAGATACGGTTACTTAAAAATTTCATTCGCATCGAACTGAATTAATAAACAAAAGATGAAATAAAATAATTGAGGTTCCTTTATTAACCCAATCCGGTTACTTTCCGTCAGTTGACTTATTCCATCCTAATTAATACTTCAATCGTTTTCCATAGATTAATCTTTATGTACATATGGTTTAAATAAAATAATTTATACTTCAATAATTTATAATTAATTAATTTCTAACTAATGCTAATAAATACTACCTCTCTCGATATACAAACTCTAATCGTAAAGCCTTTAAGGTTGAATTAAGACAGGTGTACATTTGAAAGGCATAGTCTATACAAAATATGTACAATGCTACATTCCAATTACACCCTGGGGACTACCTCGACACTTAACTTGGATTGGTGCCGAGGTATAGATGTCACCCCTTTCCCTACCGTTAAGGTCCCATCGCTCCTATGTGATTCGTCCATTCGTGCTCGCATGTACGGTTCAAATAATCTAGGGAGTATTACGGCGCCATCAGACTCCCCCCCCCGAAAGATTCAATGTAGGGGTCGTCGTTGCCTCTCATACGGATACCCCACTGCCGGTAAACGAAAGATGTACGTTATTAATAAACTCGAGATACACTATTAATAAAGTCGAATGAATAAAGAAATTAATAAATGAATAGAATAATCGTTAAGTAAAATATATTGAACCACACAGAATTAATAAATGAATAGGATAATTATCAAATAAAATATATTAGACCACATAGAATTAATAGATGAATAGGATAATTATCAAATAAAATATATTAGACCACATAGAATTAATAGATGAACAGGATAATTATCACATGTAACATATTAATTACATAAAATTACAATATCAAAATATTAATTTACTTCTAGGATTAAATACAAGATATCTGAACCAAATCGAAAAAATGTTCGTAAAATGGTAGCAAATTAGACTACAAATTCAAATGAGTGTTCGCTGGTGTGGAATAGAATAAGTGTCGCTGGTATAAAATAGTGTATTGTTGTGTCACATCGTTTTTTTTGTACGAAAACTTGTGTGTGATTGTGCACACTCCTGCGGGTATTTATACCGATTTCCCTATAGGGATTCTCGCCGATTTGCACCACGAGAGGGAAAGAAGACGCCAGAATGCACCTTCCCACTAGCATGCCTGCCAGTAAGCAACTATTTGCACCACGTGAGGGAAAGAAGATGCCAAAATGCACCTTTCCACTGGCATGCCTGCCAGTAAGTAACTATTTGCATCACGAGAGCGAAAGAAGATGCCAAAATGCACCTTCCCACTGGCGAAATGGAAGATTTCTTATCTTCTTATCTGTAGGTCGGCCACCCACTGTCTTCTTATCTCGGGGAATTATTTGGGTAATATTTTAATTAATTAATTAAAGTTTGTTAGTTAATCTTTTTTTCTTTTTAGGGTTTTCGAAGGATTTCTGGTGGACTCGGGAGAGCCTCTCGCTGACTTGACTCCAACACGAACGAGATTATTTAACGGTAATGAGGATAGTCGAGCTAGACTATCCTCACAATTTTCTTGAGGCCTCGGGTGTACGGGGTACGGGTTATGCAGGGGCTTCTCTTTGAGTGTAATGGTGTGAATTAATTGTGCTGTCGTAACATAATCTGTAATTTTATAAACATTGAAAATTTTAACTTTATGTAATTTTCAGTGTTTATTTTTGTATAATTAAAACAAAATGATGAAATGCAAGACCTAATGTTTAAAAAGAAAGACACCATTATTTTTAACATTTCTACCAAGTTTAATGACATTCGATAAGATTTTGAGTAAGTTATGGATAAAATAGTAAAAAATAATATCTAAGACTTGTGAGCCGAACTGTATTTATGAAGAATCATGTGTGAAATTTCTATCTAAATGCTGATTTATTTGCAATGAATCAAGTGTGATATTTCCAATTATTTACCAATTTATTAACAAAGAAAATTCCTATTTACGATCCTTTTTATCCTCTCTTAAAACAGATAAATTCAATATAACCAACTAAACCTCTATACGAGTTTTTCGATAAAGTAACACAATCATTAACATTGTTTTATCTCCTTATTTCCTAATCTATATTTATCAGTGAATTATTATATCATTCTTTTTAACTTTCCGTTAAAATATTTTGTTATAAATTACATTTTGTTGAATCACTCAATTTTTTATTATTATTTGTTATTGTTGTAAAAGAAAAGAATTTTCAGTTAGGATTTGATCACTTACTAAACAATCATTCTTTTAACGAAAATACAAACTGGTGTCCGAAAATAAACAATAAAACCCATTTTGGCAATACGAATTCCTTCATTTTACACCAAAACATATTAAATATGTTAAAAAAAACAAGTTACTAGTTACCTAAACTATAAAGTTTTTTCCTCCTTACAAATTGATTAAGCGTCTATGGGATACGTTGATACCACCTACTCTATTCATACATTTTATATACATTTATCCCAAAGACAAATGACCATTATGCCGATGTAACAGGTCATAATAGCACATTAAGCTTCGTTTCTGATAATTTCGTAACGTATTTATGTACATTTCGTATAATTAAATTGTTGTACAATATGTTAAAAGTATAATTAGGAAAACAAATAAGATTATCCTAATTTGTGAGAACAATTTTATTATTTTACATTATACATTAAAGGTCTTTCAAAATCTTATTAATTATTCTGAGAATAAATGGTGATCACACTAAAGGTACAGGCTTCATCGATGTGAACTACATATTCCGCAAGACGATCATCACGATATATTCGATTGTTATAAATGGTTAGGGATTAAACTGGTTATTATTATTTATCGAGTAAACTGTAATAATGGAGCTACTATATCATTATTACAACTCTTTGTCCTTAAATAAAATAAGTTATTATTATTATCTTTCCATGCCTATTTACACGGCTGTTAATATTTAAAAATTCTTAAACAATACTATGAATGTATTCAAAAAATTCGAGTTTATCTAATAACTTTAAAGCAAATGGTGTACAATGATTAAGACCTGGTACGCCGGTTAGGGATCAAATGTTAAAGTTCCTTAATATCGTTTTGACCATTTGATCGCTAACTCTAATTCAAAAAAACATTTCGAAGTATCTATTTGCATTTACTTTAAATATTATGTTGCGGTCGAAAACTCGTATAATTAAACATATTACAAAAAAAAGAGAACAATGATAATACATATATTATAAAGTATACCCCGAACACCCGACAGTTAGGAGATAGTCCCGTGGTACCTTGCAGGCCGACAGAGCACCGAGGATAAATCTGCGAAGCTAGAATATAACATAAAGAAAAGGCGACAGGTCGAAAAAATAATCACCTGATGTCAGAAATTAAAGGGCTGTACCTCCCCTGATAGCACGTCACGAGAGACGTTACCTCAGTACCTCGTCCAAAGATCGCACCACCCTAAGAAGAATTAACGGCCCTGACGAGAAATAATTAATTAAAAAACCAGACAAAAAACAATTAAATCACCTTTTGGACAATCCGTTGTACGTAGAAGGCCAGCCGACCCTCCATGCGTAACTCTCAGCGAGACCGATCTCTGGACACCGCCCGCAGAATCGTGGTACCTTCGTGGAAAAAGTTATACTCCTGTAAAGATACATGAAATAGCAAATAAAGAACAAAGATCAATTAAAAAATAACCGTGACTCAGGCCGTGAGCTAAAAATAAACTCGAACGACCTGATTTGACCGCATACATACTCCAGCAGCAATGACGTCGATCGGCACACGAGCTCCATAATCTATAATGAAAATAAAATTTAAAAAATTTATTTGAAGACACACTCACTTGGCCATCCAACCAGCAACGGCAAAAACCCAGACAGCCGGCTGATTGGTTAGCTCAAGAGTGCAGGGTGTCCTTCCAAACCTATAAATACAATAAACATTTAATCATAATCCAAAGAAAAAAATTTTATCGCAAAATTTCTATCACACAAATTCTACGAACGATAATTTTAAGCGCAGTCGAACACTAATCAGAAGAGCGACAATTACGAATCGAAGAAAACCAAATCTTGTAAAGAAAAAAGAATCTCCACTAGAGACCATACTTCCGAGGAGAATAAAAAGAGCACCGACATAGTAACCGACAAGAAGAATCGATCGACCGAAACATTCTAACCGATCTCGAGCCGTGATAAAAATGTAATTTAAGTGGAGTTATTGTTTATTATATATATATATATATATATATATATATATATACATATATTTGAAACATGAATACATGTATTGAAATTAATTATCTTATTTATTTATTTATTCATTTTGCTACTCAATAATTAATTAGAAAGAGTGCCGATTACCTCTTAGGTCTATAAGCAGTAGCGTCGTCGTCCCACTGTCGTCCCTCGCAGGTTATGTCACGAGTCGAATCCTCGCTAAGTGCGTCGTTAGAGGACGCAAGAGATCAACTCAACCTCGTCATCGTCGACGTAAGATCGATATCGGAGCATGAATTTTGTAGCGGTCGCCGCACCGACTCGTTCCTTGACGAGGTGGGGCCGCTAGTGCGTTCTTATCGGACGCGATAGTCCAGAAGAATGCCGGCTTACGCCGGGTGAACAAGAAAATTCATCGCGATTTGTTTTCTTGGCGTGACAAATACATTTAAGTGATATACTTAAACAAATTAATTTATTCCTATTTTGACAATTTTGAATTAATTGTAAATTAATTTCGACGGTTCAGAGAGTTATTTTTTGAGTAAATTTTATATACTCTAAGTTAGAAAAGAATATCTAAAATTAATAATTATTTTTAATTACCGATTTTAAAAATTGAAGTGAATTTTACAAACGAATTTAATGATTTACAAATTTAACGATTTATAAACGAGTTCTAGTGATTTACGAATTTTAAGGATTCGCGATTTAGTGTGTAAATGACTTCTCATAATCTTCATAAAATTTTGAATTTAATCTGACGATTTAATTAAAGTGAAAGTAGAATTTCTAAGTAAAATTTTAAGGAATAAACGAAATTCAAACTTATCTATTTAGCGCCGACTTACTATTACCTGATCAGCTAATTATTCAACGAGATTTTATTCCGTATGCATCTAATAGAGTTATGAAAAATAGTTAAGAACCGTTTCAGGGATTATTGTGCTCAAGATTTATCGAATAAATTACATTTAGCCTAAAGGTTTTAAAAACCTCGAATATAATGAATTTTATCGGAATTTTACTTACAAGTAGAATGTTCAACCTATATTTCACATATAATTGACAAATTGAAGTGAAGTGATTGAATCATTACGAATTATTATTAATTAAATATGAGGAAGAGTTTCTGTAATTTCAGTAAATCTCGATTCAATAGTCATAATTAGGTCATGGTGAGACAGTGATGTTAAAGGGACGACAACATAATGAAATTTTAGCGAAGCGCGTAATCTACTCTAAATTGACGAACAACAATACCACAAGTTCACGAAACCCAACAAACAGATGCAGCAAGTTCACATGCGGACACCACATTGCCATAAATTTCATCGTACACAGTAAATATAACAATAGATGATAAGGCACCGAATTATAGTTTAGGAAAAATATCATCTCCGAGCGACACTCCGCTAGGTGGGGGGGGTCCATAGCCCATCCCATCTTTATCCGAACCCGCAGGCCCTTCAGACTCGGCACTGCCAGACAGATGTCGAGCGAGAAGAGGCGTCCGACTCATAAACAGATCTAGTACTTAAATAAATATTAGGGCAGTTTGTAAAGTAGTATAAGTTGAGAGTGGGTTGTGACTGACCCTTAACAGTCACTGGGGGCTCTGAGCAATCAAAATTGTCTTAAGCAATAGGGTCGTGACAATTACTTAAACTATATCAATTACTAAAATGTTTTTCAAACAATTATCATTAAAGATAAATCAAATTGAGATTTTTAAGACAATAAATTCTCCGAGTCAGAATAAGTGTTGGGGTTATGTAAATATAAGAAATTGTTGTCTGAATTTTATTATTTTATTTTCACCGGATTATGTAAATATAAGAATTATTGTCTGAATTTTATTATTTTATAAGTCCAATTGCGTGAATATTATTGATTATTGTATAAATTTTACTTTATTATTTATGCTTGTTTTTATTATTTTTGTTTTTATGTTTTTGCTGAAAATTTTATTATATTTATTATTTATAATTTTATTTAAAATAAATGTAAAATATACATATTTATTTAAAATAAATTTATTTCGTTACGCACTATGCGTTTCCATCATGCATAGTGCGTTGCCTTTGGTTCACGGTGGTTGCATTTAAAGCAATCCACGCGTTTTTTTTCTTTTTGGCCGTGCGCATTATTGAGCCACGCGCATTTTATTTGAAAAACAGCAATGGCAAAAATTTTCAACAACAAGAACTTGCGAACATCGAGCTTGAACCCGGGCACAGAATCAACTGAAATCCTGGCAACACTTACTAATGGAACACCGAAGATCATATCAGAAGACAATGAGAAGTTACTCAGATTACTTCTATCAGTTCCACCAGAATACCTGTCGGACAAATCCAGAGAGAAGATGGACGACATAACAACAAAGATATTCAACTTCATCATGGAAGTCCTTGACAGAGATATCCGAACATTCAGAGATATCACATCAAACATTACAACAACAACTATCACCTAACCCTCACCAACAATCGAAACAGACTGATTTCAACGGATGATGAACCGACCCGATACCGGACGGAATCGATATCGACTGACACCCGAACCGGACCGATCGGTAATAACACCGGACCGACCGATAAGCGAACCGAATCGACCGATAACCGATCAATAATCCCGACCAATCGACCGGTTTATCGATTCACTGGAGAACTCATACTGGAAAATCTGGGTCAAGGTCATCTGAAAGACGCCTTTGAAGAGTTCATTTAAAAGAAATTATTTTCGGGTAACCTAACTAAATTTATTAAAACACACAGAATTAAAAATAACATTAATGTTTTTTTTTGAAAACTTTTTTACATAAAAAATTAACTAAAGACAATTATATTATTTAGTTCATATATTTTTTTAGATAATAATATGAAACCAAAACAAATTAGGGATATTGCTAAATCGTTACGTGAGACTGGAAAAATCTACAACGAAATCGGAAATATTTTAAATGTTACTCGACATGCTGCTCGTGGTTTATGTGTTAATATAGCAAGGTCTCATCCTAAGAAAACTGGTAGAAAAGAATTATTACAAAAAAAAGACAAATTGAAGATAAAACGATGCGTTTCAAGATTAATTGATGAAAAAACGAAAGTAAATTCCTCAAAAATTAAACAAGAATGCGAACTAAATGTATCTACGTCTACAGTACAACATTGTATGAGAAAGATAGGTTATAGATATAAGAAGGCGAAAACTCAAATTGTTTTATCTGCGATGCATAAAAGAGAGTTGAATACATAACCAATTGTATTTCAATAATCACCCATGGGAAATCACTGTATTTTCCGACGAAAAGAGATTCTGCCTTGATGGTCCTGATTGCTGGTACTCATATAGCGTAGATTCAGTCACATTGATTAGACCTAAGAGACAATGCGGGGGTGGAAGTTTAATGTTGTGGCTGATGGTCCTCCCGAATGGATTATTGGGTTATTGAAGGAATTTTTAAAGCTAAGAGTTACGAAGCCTTATTATGTGACATGATTGTACCCATAATTAAGTTAAACCTAGGGTCGAATTACTATTTTCAAGAGGACAATTGTTCAATCCCCAAATCAAAGGCAATTAAGTCCTTTATGATAAATAGCGATATAAAAGTTCTAGAATGGCCATCAAAAAGTCCCGATATTAACATTGTAGAGGACATATGGAAAATGATTTCTGATACAGTTTATGACGGCACATCCTTTAGAAATAAATCTGAATTACTGAGTGCCATTAATAAATGTATTTTTGAGTTAAATTCATGTAAAAGGGATATAATAAAAAAGTTATATGAAACATTTCGAAAACGTTTAGCCATCATATTGTGTAAAAACGGTGGATTGTACAATAAAATGTAGCTTATGTTAATAAAATTAGTTTGCGTTATTCATTTTGACGTTTTAAAAAACCGCCTAAGTGATAAATATTAAAATATTATTTAAACAAAGCAAAATTACAAGAAAAAATATTAATATAATAATAAGTACTTGAATAAGGAAAATAATTTATATTGGCAGAATAAAAATATTTCAAAGGAAAAATAATTATCACAAAAAAGTTGTTTGTGTTAATCATTTTGACGACCAGTATATTTTCATCCTTAAATTTCGAAATAATCCAACAATCGTGTATTCCATATCATCATAATTAAATTCGCGCCCTTAGACATTGGTTATTTACTTTATTAAGTTGTATTTTGGTAATTGTCTCTCGTTCAATCATATTCATTATTCATTTAATACATTGTTTATCAATCATTAATCCTTTTTTGTTAATTATTAAAACATAGTGTGTTGTACAACCCAACCAAGATTAATTTAATATAACGTTGAATTACTTTTGGTTTGGATTGAGTAATAATATTAGATATTGTAAAACCTTTATTCGGGATGTTCCTTGTACTAACTATAAATCTATTCAATAAAGGTTTTAAAATGTCCAGCTTATCAATGACGATATCTTTGATCGGTTTTTATTCTAATAAACTTCTTAAATCTTTTGTATTTAATTAATTTTTTAATTATTTTTAATTATTTTTATTATTAATTAATTATTTTTTTATTTGTTTGGTTTTTATTCTAGATGATTAATATTTGTGTTCTATGATTATTGCGTTTGTGTTAGGATATTTGATCACTTGTATGTTTGGGTTTCTTGGGTCGTTCCACAGTTGAATTCAAAAGATACGCCGTACGCTTCACATTATCAAAATCTGATCTTAACATAAGTCAAAAGAAAAAAGGTTCAATAATTTAAAACAACTAAATTTTAAAACAATTTAAAATAATTTTAAACAATATTTTAAATTGAATTTTTATCAAGTTTCACAATATAATTAAAATAAATAATTTAAAAATTATATAATTTTTAAAAATAATAATTTCAGCTTTAAATAATTTAAAATATTTTAATTGATTTAAAATTAAAAGCTTTTTAATTTTTTAGAATAAAATAAGTGTTGCAATTGCGGATTATAATATTTTTTGTTTTGTATCGATACCTTTGTTTCGTACTGGTTGGTTATAGTCTTTTTCTTGGCAATATTTGTGTCGATTTAGCAAATTGAATTTCTCATTTCAATATGTTGTTCTTTCTTTAACAGTCTTATCTAATCTTTCACAAAAATGGCCTTGTGACTTAAGATGAGGTACATTTGAGTTATATATTAATAATATATATAACTGTTAAAGATATTACTGTTAAAGAAAAGTTTCATAGATACATTCAGTATTTAAAATAATACAATTTTGTAACTAACGAATAATTGCGATTGATGTAAAATAAATTGCACGAAAACCATAAAATAAATCAACCAGTGATACATAAATATCTCGAAATAATATACTTTAATACGTGTAAAGAAAAGAGGAAAACCAACAATGACTTAAATTTTTACATTTATACAATAATAATTATAGTAAATTTGATTGTATTGATGATGGCATAATGTAAAAAGGAATGAAATTTTTTGAAATCGATCGATTAAAAAAATTAACGTTTACAGCGCATTTTTACTTGAGTTTTTTTGAGTTGCCATTGCTTTTAAAAATTTAAAAATTAGAAATTGTGAAAATCGGTTGCGTGCTATTATATTGAGAAGACAACAACAGGAAGTGATATCAGAATGTCAAGAATTTTTGTTAATATAAAAACACAAAGATATCGGGTTCGATCATTCCATAATCGGTAATCTTAGACCATTAATTCCAAAGAATTTACAAGAAACATACACCAAATCGATTTTCGATTTTGGACATTACAGGTTCAATAAAACGTATCTATTGTTACATCAACAAATGTGTTGGAAAAATGTGAGAAAAGATATTAAAAATTTTACCAACAATCGCATCACTTGCAATAAAAAAAATGTCAAGAAAACCAAGAATGAAAAGCCTGACCTTCATAGAAAAGGATAAACTAGAACATTTACATATAGATACCTGGTCCTTTACCACGAAATAAAGAATATAGATAAATCTTATGCATTGGGAACAGAAAAACATCATGGTTTGAAACAATACTGTAAAAATATCAGGTTCAAATACCGTTGATCAGAATAGAGAAATGTTTCTACTTCTGTTACAGAAAACCGAACCTGATATCTTTAAACTCAATTACGTTATAAAATAAATTCGATTGGGAATTAATCTTGACTAAATTAATCAAAGCTAATCAAAGTACAGATGGTTTGATTAATTTAGTTGGTATTCTTCTGACTTTAAATACTAGTCGAAAAAGACAAGAATAACGGTTTTGAAAGCACTATATTTAATAACAAAAAAAATAATAATAACCTCTGTCCAAAAAAATAACACAAACGGTTACAACAATGACTTCTTCGGTCAATTTAAATAGACTTTTAATCGACAGAACAACTTCATTGTTTGGACAATTTCTGTATTCAATATTGCGATGGCTCTGACCAGAAAAATAACACGATCAGTTACGACAATGTCTTAATTATTGCTGCTAGATAAATTCATATATATCATATAAATTAGTTAATTGAATCGATTTCAATTTTTGAATCAAATTCAAAATTGAAATCACTATGACATTTATGAATTTATATTTTCAGACAATTCTTTGACAACAATTAATTTATCTTTTCATCTGACTCTATAAATTAAAACTTTTTAAAACTTTAAATAAAAATAAAAAAATAAAATCTGAATAAAATAAATAAATAAACAATCTTCAAAGCGGAAAGATTTATTGAGGAGCAAAAAAATTTAAATAAAACCGCAAAAGAAAAGACAGTAGTGATAAGTGCGTAATTATAAAGTTCAAAACAGCTATATTTAAAGCGCTTTATTTTCCACACAGCTTTTTATTTGTTACTTTATCAAATATTTAACGACAGAGTAACAAATAAATATAAAGCTGAGTGAGATAACGAATAAAGAGACGAAGTTAAAGTATCAACGGAGTTTAATACCCGTAAATAACAAGAGTCGAATTGATGACATAAGAATAAAATGATAAAAGCGCAAAAATGAGGAAGTTGATAAATGATAGTAAAAATAATTGTAAAATGATTAATGAGAAAAGGAATTGAAGAATAAAAGTAAATGCCACTCGATGATGATAATAAAATCAGTAGTCTAAGATACAAATACAAGAATCTAGGTGTTAAAATAGAGTAAATAGTAGAACAAAATTAAAGAAAGATAGAAGGGATAATTAAATGAAGAGAGAAAATAAAAATAGTTGAAAAGTAAAATAAAGGAATAAATAATAGGAGACGCTAGCAACAAAAGAGGTTGTTAAAAATATAAAAGATAAAAAGATAGGAAATACGCTGCAATAAATAAAGATCTTATGCAAATTTAGAATGAACGATGAAATTGATGACGAAAAGCTAAAACTGTACCAACACGAATGGGAACGAGCTATAAAAGAGCATTTACAAATAGTGGTGCAACGATTGGCGATAGATCTTTCAGCAGTTACCGAAGAAGTATAAGCATACAAAGGATTAATAATTGATACGCAAAACAGAGGAGAAAAGATCCGAATAATGGCTATCCGACATTTCGCCGAAGTAATGGAGTTAGACATGCGTAATCAAATAGAATATGTGAAACAAAGAATAAAATTTCATGAAAATAACATTAAACAACTCGAGGAATTAATTTATGTGATAGAAAATTGATAGTTGTAGTATAGATACATGTTAGTAAAAGTTGATCTTGTTTAGATGTCTGCACCAAAACGTTCAAGAATAGATACGCCGAGACCAAATGAAATGAATTATCCAATACAAGGTACATCGGCAGCAATATTAACTCCAATGTCAGTGTTAGCAGCTTAAGTGCAAACGACGAGAATGCAGAATTTAATAAGAAAAAATTGGCAATGTCGACAAGGGTTGTGGCAAAAATATTTTAATAGAATATTAAATAGAATATTAATATTAAATCAATATTAGATAGAATAATAGAATTCCGGAAAACGTACACGAAAATGTCCCCTTTGATAATGGAAATGCGAAGAGATAATTGGGTCGCAAGTTTAAATTGACACGCAGAAGAAACTAGAACAAATTAGATAATACAATTAGACGGACAAGTTAGGCAGCTAATTCAAGAAATAGAAGCAGCGGAACAAAGACTGCAAAACATTGTAATGCACCTGTACATTAATGATTATTTGGTAATGCATGCTACCAAGCCTGTGCAATGTAGTTGAATAAAATTTTTTATAAGTAACCTTATTAGCCGCCATATAGCTAACGAATCAGAAGTGAAAATAAAATAAATATAAAGCATGTGCTTGGATGAAATATTTTGTTTTACAGAATAACAATGAACGAACAAGGAACACAAACCGAGGAGATTAAAATAGAAGCCGTCACACCACAACCATTGATTAAAAGTGAACGAGAGATCAGAAGTACAAGTTAGTGTGGACGAAGTACATTCAGACGATAACACCACAATCGGGATGACCGGTACAGAATACCAGAACGTTGAGGATCAAGGAGACGTATCATCATGGGTCGCGACAACCCTTTTAGAACACCCAACAGTATCCAGATTACGAGACATAGAAGCGCAGGTGGAAGATCTGCGAGCAGAGATCGAGATACTTATTCGAGTACAGAAATTTAATCGGAAAATAATAAAAGCCCGACCAAAGACTATGCGAATATATTCATGTACATGTGTCCTGAGTCGACAACAATGAGAGCGCCACACCCGGAACATTAATCAATTGGCATAACAAAATCAATACGAGATAGCGCAGAAACTCGAGGAAAAATGACAGCAAGAGGGTCTATTAGCTTATAGAATTCGGAATTATCGCGATCAGTTAATTAAAGAGGAAAAAGAGAATCAGAGCAAGGAAGAAACCGCTGCCGCTCAAGCTGCAGAATATTGGCCCATTGACTCGACTATGCAATAGCAATTGACAAATTTTTATGTGTTAGGAATAAAGTTGTTGTTAATGTCTTCCTTTATAGCCGTAATCCTTTAAAAATATTAATATAAGAGTAGTAAACGTACTAAGATATAGTAAAAAGTTGTAAAAATAGTAAGAGTAAGTATAACAGTAATTAAAAGAAATAGAATAGAATAAAATAGCGTAATATAAAATAATTACAGTATGGTATGGGAATAGATAACAGTATAGAGTCAACAAATTACAGAATATGTATAATAGTGTATGATAATTAATTGAATAACAATATAACACATGAAATCATTATGGATAACATAACAGAAATTGAGAATAACGAATCAATATGAATAGTATAATTGTGAATGATACATAAAATCAGTATTAGCAGTATAATAAAACCACTATGAATATTATAAAGGCGTTGGAAATGAGCAAATGTATTTTGATCATAACAAATGAATGAAGTATGATTGACAAATAAAATTGAAGCGTTCCATTAAATTTAAAGTTTTAGAAGATAAAGTAACGAATAAACTAAAAAGGTAGGGGGCGATACCAACGACTTCGAGCAATCGGAGCTTGAGAATCTTTTTTGTTGTTCTAGATAATTCAGTCATTCATTCATTCGAGACGGAAGACGAATTAAAGGAAAACCAGAATCTACCGAGACAATCATCGCGATTACTAAACAAATTTGTTACAAACCCGAATATTCGAAAAAGTTTAAATCAACAAACCAAGAACTTCTTTAATCAATCTAGTTTATCTATTGATAAAACCCTGAAGAGTCAAGTTAAAGAGATCGATCACATCAACATCAACAGAGAAACGAACATTCTCCGTATGAGGGGTTAATTTTAATTTTTCATCTCGCCTGAATAGTTTATTATTTTTTAATTTAAAGGGTAAAATATTTTTATATTAATTTGCTTGTTAAATATTTTTAAAAATTAAAAA
>MQRK01252147.1:0-11776 GCA_001938485.1 Girardia tigrina | reverse complement strand
TTTTTTTTTAGTTGATTTGGAATTGTCTTTTGTTGTTTTATAACAAGCGAAGCAGGTTTAATTAGAAACGATAATTTTCCCAACGAGAGATCCGTCTTCTGTATTCGTGGTAATTAGTTATTATTGTTTATTGATTTTTTAAAATTTTTTATTGATTTTTTTTAATTTACTTATTTTATTTATTTCAAGATTTATAAATACAGAATAAACTATCATTTGGGTTTTCTTTCGGAAAAGGGAGAAGCTCATCAATTTGGTAAAAGACCGTGTCCGAGATCTGAACTAATCGACATATTGCTCAGTGTAAAATGATTGATTGGACCATAACATTATTATTTTGACAACCCATCCGATATAATCTTCATGTAATCAAAACACAAATATTTGTTCAAATGAAATCGGTTTTTTTTTTGCCAAATTTTTATGTTTCAAAACCGAGATTCGTTTGGACACGAGGTGCAGTGGTAATTAATTGTTCGGATAGATGAAGCAGGGAACATAATTATCCATTAATTTTTTATCAATGATTCTTTTGCAATCATTTTCTTTCATTATTAGCTTCATGTTTTGATTAAATAATATTTTTCCTTCATTCCCCAAGAATATATATTCCCACACACAACACATAAAGGAAGCAAGGCACCACGCACACGTGCACATAAATAAGCATAGTTCTGAACTCAGCAATCACACATCACGGCTAACACGAGAATGACAAATGACAAACATTCTTTTTTGGATAATCAGAACTCTATTGAACTTTACAATACTGTTTTAATAAAGAAACGTTTAATTTGCTAAACGAAGACCGTTTAAAAGTTTAAAAAATTATAAAAGTGCCCACATCTAGTTTTAATGTTTCCGAGTGTTTGTTCAGCCAATGGAGAACATCTTCGCTATCCGTCCAATACTTGATTCTCCTTTTCTCAATTTTTAACGCCGTTGCCACCGTTATAGAAATCTTCACCCCAATCCAAGCTGCCATTAATTCTAACCGAGGTACACTGATAATTTTTATTGGAGCAATTTTTGATTTTGCCATTGCCAAAGTTACTCTAATTCCTTCCGTTTTTCTTTCTCTCACGTGAATAACTAATCCGTAGGCCTTCTCAGAAGCATCTGAGAACACATGAAGTTCGAAACAATTCTCTTCTCCTCCTTTTAGAAAATATCGTTCAATTCTTAAATTGTTTAACCAATTACATTCTTTTAGCCATTTTGTGCTATAGTTTGAACCCGTTCAGAAATTTCTTCATCCCAATCTGAATTCTCAATACACATTTTCTGCACGATCATCTTTGCCCTTATTATAAAAGGGACTATCAACCCCAACGAATCAAAAACCCTAGCAACAATACTTAAAAAGACCCTTCTGGTTATCCGCATCTCCTCATCAACTTTCGTAGTAAAGGCAACTTGATCATCAGCCGGATTCCAGTAGATCCCTAAAGTTTTCACCGATATTTTTTCTTTTTCTTCTAAGTCAAATCGTTCGGATCTCTGTTTCTCTGGAATTTTCTTCAAAACTTCTAAGCTATTCGTTAACCATTTTCCAGTGGTCATCCCAACACTTTTCCAAACTATTTCCAACTGGTCTTTTAATTCAATAGCCATTTCGTCAGTTTGTACTGAGTCTAAACTGTCATCCATATAAGTGGAACTTGTCACCGTCTCCACAGCTCTCGGATACTTGTCTGTACATTTCTTTGAACCTTCTAAGAACAACTAATTGGGCTAGAAATGGCGTTACATTTAACCCAAACATGATTCGTTGCATTTCATAAGTTACAATTTTACCATTTTCACACCAAAGAAATCTTAAATATCGTCGATCTTCTGATCTTACCTTCACTTGGAGATACATTTCTGTTATGTCACTCACCAAAGCAATCCTGTGCTTTCGAAACCTTAACAAAACATCCACAATATCACATTGCAACTTTGGACCAGTCTCGATTCATTCGTTCAAACTTTTCCCTCCAGATCTTGCAGTAGCATCGAACACTATTCGAACCTTTGTGGTCTCTTTGTCCCGTCGTATCACTGGAAAATGTGGAACCCACCAACAGGTATCTCCTTCCTCCTCATCAGTCAATCGTCGTATGTAATTCTTTTGAGTATAGCTCTCGATTATTTGTTGGTATTCTCTTTCTAATTCTCGATCCATTTCAAATCTTTACAGAAGATTATCCAGTCAATTTTTCGCCATGTACTTCTTTCCAACTACTTCATCGACTCCAGATTTCCATGGTAAACTCACTTCATAACGATCTCCAGCCCAAGTTATAGAATCGATACTCTTTGGTGCTATTTCTTTATCCCTCTGAGACCACTCCTCTTTCACCTGCCACGGTTCTTCCAATTCCCAAAACCGTCTAACTTCATCTTCTAAATTTTGAATGCAAAAGGTCCAAAGTGTTCTTTGCTGATTCGGACTCTCATAATTAGAAGGCACTTCCCCGATGCACGTCCATCCCAACGGTGTTAATCTCGCTATCGGTTCATCATGTTGCATCCATCATGTCAACGTACTGCATTCATTATATCAATACACAGCTGAACATGTAAAAATATCAAACCGGCAGTTGCAATGTTCTTTGATCTCTATCTCCAGACAATTGGCGAACGATTTCTACCGATTGGCGTATCGATCAGCAGCGAATTCCCTCAATATTGCGGACTGGGCTCTTCAGCCGCATATTCGACCGCACTCTCGGTGACACTCCTCGCGGTATGCGGCCGCATGAACGTCGATCAAGCACTCTCGCCCACCCACTGCACGGCCATCTCGGACCTGGTGTATCGCGGCGAGCGCGTCCTATAAGGCGCTACCTCGAGCATCGACAACCACATTATCTTTGACATTAGCGCATATATTGTATCGATTTTCTCCAAATGGAAACTGTTGCTCAATAAGAAATTGGAAATTTTTAAGATGATTAATCTGTTCATCATTGATTCTCTAATTCAAGAATGTGATTCGCCAGATCGAATGGCCACGATTACCGGAGAAATTAAATTATTTGAACTGATTAACGAAGAAATCAATCTGTGGCAGTGTTGGGTAAAAAGTCGTATCATTAAAGGGTCTAAGTATTGGCCTTTAATTTATAACGAGTTCTGTGATTTGAAACAAAATAAACTATATAAAAAACGATTTCAAAAATTATCGAAAATTGCAGTTTTAAATTTTAAAAACGCAACTGAAATAGCATCTGAAAATATAGATATTCTCTTGACTCTCGTCCTCCTTTATATGGATTTAGGGCACGCAAATAAAACATTTGAACAGCTTGGAAATGCTCTTTCCAATGATCCGACACAAATGCAGTCAATTGTAGCATTTAGTAGTATTATACAAAAACATGGTGATTGCGACGTAGCTTTTAACAAATACTGCATGACTACACAGAAGGCACAAGAAAATGGTCCCATTTGGAATAATATTGGAATGGCGTTTTTCACTAAAAAGAAATTTGTAACTACAATTAACTGCCTCAATAGGGCCTATTATTTAGCACCATTCGAGTGGCAGGGATTGGTACATTTTCACACTGAACAATATGCGAGTACTTTCCGATATTTAAGTGCAACCATTCAGTTAATTAAATCGAATGCAACTAGTAAACTTTACATGATGTTGGCCATCTCTTTGACACACTCAAAAGATGCAGACAATGCAGAGAAAACATATATAGAATTAATGAAAATTGACGAATTAGATCCATTATTATTGTTCAACTACGCTGTTTTTTTATTACACAAAATCGTTATAAAGAAACTTTAAAAGGGAATAAGAAGATCGTTCCTATTACAGAGAAAGGCGATACAAAAGTCGAAAATAATCAAAATCAAGAAATGGGTCACGTAAGTCGAACATTGGAAGCAATAATCAATGTTGGTACAATTGATATCGATCCTTCAAAGGGCAAAACAGAAACAAAGAAAGAAACAACAATGCTACCAGTTCAAATCAAGGATCCGGGTAATGATTTATTGAGTAATAACTTTTTTATAAACATATTCAGTTATAAAATGATCTTTACAAATAATACCCCCTTATCTTATATTCTGAAAAGCTACAAATATTTTTGTAAAATACAACCTACCCTTTTTGATTCTTCGACCCTAACCTAAATTTTTTCTTTTAACTTTCATAATATGTTTTTCACTATTAATATGAACAGTTCAACAACCTCGAAAAACTTACATGTTAGAATAAAATCACATATAAAAGTTCCAAAACAAGTAACATTCTTTATACATACATCAGGGATAGTTATTCATGAAAATAATGAGGAATTATCAAGCTTAATTTCGACTGGAAAATATATATTAACGGTAACCACTAGATTACTAGGAGGAGGACCAAAATGATTACACACACAGTGGAGATAATGCCATAACATCAGAACTTATACAGTCGAATAATACAGTAATACCTCTGTTAGGGTTTTGGAAAAAGCATATGAACACTTTTTGATAAAATTTTATAAGTAAAAATTTAAAAATATTTCTTTTGACAAAATTATTAATTTCAAATAAAATAATATTTACTTTAATAAAACTTGGAATTAAAAATTATAAATGTTTGTTTTACTTCATCAAAAATTATAAATATTTTACTCTTTGTTTTATCTCATCAATTTTCAAGGCTGAGGAAAATTACTATATAAACAAAATCAAATTCAGTTTTAGTTTGCCCAAAAATATTTGCAAGAAATTTTAACCTAGAAGAGAATTGTTCGTAAGTAGAGTTATTATTAATATTTACTTTATATTTTTCAAACTTGAACAAAACCTGTAGTATCCTCTATTGGAGAACAAGGTTTACAGAAGAGTTCTAAGTTTAAATCAAAGCATCGTTCGTTTTGGGAGATTCACAGTTTTACTGTAATCTGTTAACTCGTACGAAATATTGATTGTATTTGTATTCTGTCATCAAAGAATTGAATTATTATTATTATTTGTGATTTGTTGATATTTGTTATTTGAAATAAAGTTTGATAAAAGAATTTGCGTTCATTATTCATATATTTATGTTGGAAGACCTTTCTGAATAATTGGAATCAGATCAAAAGATAAAAGATTATTGATTGAGAATTATTGATTAAAGATTATTGATTGAGAATTATTGATTAAAGATTATTGATTGAGAATTATTGATTAAAGATTATTGATTAAAGAATTAAGAAAAGAGATTTACGATTAAAGATAAAGATTTAAGATTTGTATTTTAAAAAGTGAATAATTGAATTAAAGATAATTTTTAATAATTTAAAAACCCAACACCTCCATGTGTAAAATTCTATTTAGATGCCGATAATAGTGTAGTTTCTTGGTTATCTATACATAAGCAATGGTTAAAGGAAGCCGGGTATACAACCCAATCAACACAGGCACATAATTTACTATCTCATATCCCAACTGATTACTGTAAGAATATCAATAATATATTGGATATCCTCCAGTCAGAAAAAGCTTATGACGAACTGGTCAAAGCTATAATTAATTTCACAAATCCGTCGCAACAGGAAGTAATCCTGAAATATTTTAAAGCTAATCAATTAGGGAATCAAACACCTTCAGATTATCTTCGAAAGGCTAAAACAGAGTTGACTTATATAAGATCCTAAGTTAACACAAGAGGATAATCTACTGAAACAACTATTCATTCAAAGTCTTCCAGCTAATATTCAGTTACTCATAATTGCCATACCAACAACTTTATCTTTAACAGAAATTGCAAACGTGGCTGACAAATCTTTTGAAGTCCTAAAACAAAACTGTCCTTTTCAGGTTATAACCGCATCAACTACATCCCAACAATCGGAGATAGCTAATTTACAAGAAACAACCAAAAGATTAAACGACACAATAACCCAGCTTACGGCATCTGTTAATCAAATCTCTTTAACAAGACAACGGTCAACACATAGGCGTTTTAATAAATCACCTAGTAGAACACGTTCTACATCTAGAGAAATTTCATGTTACTAACATAAAAAATTTCGAAATAATGCACATCGTTGCTTTATCGGTTGTAAATATTACACACCATCATTTAATTCAAATAAATGTATTTATCATGCAACATTTGATAAATACGCGCATAGGTGTTTAACTGGTTGCAAGTGGAATCAATCAAATTATACATATAACAACCAACAATTTAACCGAAATGACAACCATCCAAAAAACTCATAAACCCGTCAGGTAAAGCTGTACTACCTGACACAGGTTATTCTCACAAAATAACACCGCTTTCAATAACAATTATATACAATATCTCTCATACAACTCATAGCTTTTCACTTACTGCTAAACTCCCTGATCCAAATAATTCAGAACTTAGTTTTCTCATTGATACTGGATCTATGGTTTCTGTTTTTCCATTATCTTTTATGAACCAAAAATGTATATATGATTTGACAATGCTACAAGCTGCAAACGGAACGCCAATCAAAACAGCTGGTTACAAAATTCTTTTGTTTTCTTTACCAAACTTTCCTCAAACTTTCACTTGGAAATTTCTAGTCGCAGACGTAAATCAAGCAATAATAGGGGCCGACTTTCTTTCACACCACCAACTCCTGGTAGACTGCTTCTTAAAAAGATTAATTCAACATCCAGATTCAATAGATGTAGTTCATGACATATCAAAATTAAAATCAATTATTAAACGTAACTCTGATAAAGAAGATACGTCCAAAGAATATAAACATGTGCAATTTAATAATAGCGTACTTTCTAAGAGTTTTCCTAAATTCTCATCTGTGAACTCAATAGTAAACCGTTTCACTACACAATGCACACTGATACCCATTAATGAAGGTAAAAAACAAAATATTCCAATTCCAATCAATTTACCAATCAAAGATCAAGTACTAGATTCTTCTAAATACTGTTTCTTTCAAGAATTTAAAAATAAAACCACTACTGAATTACAAGATAACCAAAACGATGCATTAGATACAATAAAAAAATAGTCGAGGATTTTTAGAACTGTCTAATAGTCTACAAAACTTTGTTGAAACGAACTGTCCACATAATTTACAGAAGGACAAAAAAGTCACAACTGATAACTTCGAACACCAAATAATAACGCCAAATACACATCCTATACGACAAAAACGCCGAGAACTAGCTCCGGATAGAAGAGCAATAGCTTAAAAAGAATTCTTAGAACTAGAAAAAGCTGGAATAATCCGTCGATCAACATCACCTTGGGCTTCACCGTTACATAAAGTCCCGAAGAAAGACGGATCAATAAGACCGTGTAGAGATTATCGCCTCTTAAACAACCAAACACAACATGATAGTTATCCATTACCTCTAATCACGGATGTATTACACAGATTAAGCGGCTCTGTGATTTTTTCAACAATAGACCTTCAGAAAGCTTATCATCAGATATCAGTCGCGTCTGCTGATATTCAGAAAACAGCCATCATTACCTCTTTTGGTTTATTTGAATATTTATATATGCCTTTTGGACTAAGAAACGCGGCTCAAACATTTCAAAGACATGTAGACAGAATACTAGTAGATTTACCTTTCGCAATAGCGTATATAGATGATATTTTAATAGCTTCTCGTTGGGAAGAAGAACATTTAAAGCACCTAAAACAAGTTTTCCATCAACTACACATTAGTAATTTACAGATAAATTGGAATAAATGCTTTTTCCTAAAATCAACTTTTAAATTTTTAGGACACTTAATTTCTATGGAAGGTCATTCGCCAACACCAGATAGACTATACAATAAAGAGAACATAACCCTTCCAATAACTGTGACAGAATTGCGAAGTTTTTTAGGTACCGTGAATTTTTGTCATAGATATATACGAAAGTGCTCAGAACTTACAGTCAGTCTATCAACAATCAGTTGAGGACCAAAACGATCAAAAATCACATGGACCGATCAACTTCGTTCTGATTTCGAAATAATTAAAAATAAATTACGGAACATCAAAATACTTAGCTTTCCAAATAAAGATTAAGCATTATATCTAACGATAGACGCATCTAATGTGGCTGCTGGTGCCGTTCTTCACCAACTAGTTAACGGACAACACCAACCTCTAGAATTTTTTTCAACTAAATTTTCATCTACCGAACAACGCTATTCAACATTTGACCATGAACTTCTATCGATTGTGCTAGCTCTTAAACATTTTAAACATTTTCTGGTGACAAAACCATTCAATATAAGAACTGATAATAAACCGTTGGTCAATATGATGACAATGAAAAATCCATCTCTTAGGCAACAACGACAAATATCTTATCTTTCAGAATTCTCTTTTAAAATAACCTATTTACAAGGAGAAAACAATGAAGTTGCTGATTTTTTATCTCGATCAATATCAGTTATTAAATTCAGACCAATATTTACAACAGAGATACTCTTACAATTCAAACCAACTCTGGATTATTTATCTCACTTTCATGATACTTCATGCGTCGATGGTATAATTTACGATACCAGTTTATCAGGCACACTTCGTCCTATCCTAGCAAAAGAACTGAGCAAAGAAGCTTTTGAACACATCCATGGTTTGCATCACCCTGGTAGTTCAAATACATATAAATTACTACATATACGAGTACTATGGCCAAACATGAGAAAAGACGTTAAACTCTAGACATCACAATGCATTCAATGTCAAAAATTTAAAACATCCAGAAATCTAAAACCACCACTCTATCACTTTCTAACAACATCACACTTTGAAACGGTACATATAGATTTAGATGGACCTTTACCAGTTGACAGAAGTTATCAATATATTCTCACAATGCTAGACAGATCAAGCAGATGGCCAGAAGCTGTCCCTTTAAAACATATCGATGCAGAAATAGATTCCAAAACATTTCTTACAACTTGATTTTGTCGTTATGGAGCTCCAAAATACCTGATATCAGACCAAGGAAGACAATTTGAGTCAGAAATCTTTAAAGCTCTTACTAAGCGATTAGGAAAAATGCATATACACGCTTCTCCATACCATCCTCAATCTTATGGCGCGCTAGAAAGATTTCATAGAACTTTCAAAACATCATTAAAAATTTTAGCAGATAATAACTCACATTGGCTAGATGTAATGCCACACGTTCTTTTAGGTTGGCGCAATACGCCTAGCACATCAACATCAGCAACACCATCACAAGCTCTTTTTGTTAAATCTACACGATTCATGGCCAATCTCACAGATTGCAATGTAACACCTAACGAACAAGAAATATTGTCAGCTCGAACACACTTTGAAAATTTGAATAAGGACAACTACTGCAGAATTCTAAACAATTTTCACGATTTTATTGCAAAAACACTTTTTGATTCTAAGTTTCATTGGTTAAAAAATCCGATGGCACATGGTCTTCAACCTACGTACACTGGACCATTTAAAGTAATCGAAATATTTTCTCATAATGTAAGAATTTTAAAAAATGGTGTTGAGGAAGTAGTACACTTCAACAACGTTAAACTAGCATTCATAATAACTGACTACGAGACACAATTTGAATACACAAACAAAACAATTAATAATTCTCCTGATTTACTTTTATGAAACAAAAATAATAAACACACTTATTTGCGATGCTTTACAAACTAAAGAACATGACATAACAATAGAACATACTGATGCAAAAAAATGGAAAAGCATCAAATGTAATAATGGCCAAAACAGATTAGCTAGAGTATAAATTTGAAACTTTAAAAACAACACTTCCGTTTTTTTTGTTTATAAATGATATGCGGTCGATTTGTCAAACGGGGAGGTTGTGTTGTGTGTCCGTTGAATTCAAAATATTTTTATATAAATGTAAATATATTTTTATAATTAAAAAATATGTAAAAAAATTGTATGTATTATTTTTTGTTATTGTGATGTTATTTTTAATTGTAAGTTAAAAAAATTTCATGAATTTGTTTAAAAAATGTAAATAAAAATACAGTTATTAATTACCTCCTATTATTATTTTATTCATTTACTTAAATTATTAAATTATATTAAATTATCAAATTTTCATTTTATTATCAAATCAATTTATATTATCAATTAGAGAATATGATAAAATTTAAATGCCATGTTGTTGTTTACAATAGCATGACAGTCTTTGAATATACATAATAATAATAAATTTTATAAATGTTTTTGCTTTAATAAATAGTTTGAATAAAAATTTAAAAAAGAATTATATGAGGAAGATAAACAAGAAAAATTAAACAGTAAAGAAAATCAATTTAAAGTTTAGAAAAAGGTATATATAGAAGAACATTTTGTGAAGAAAAGGGCCCTTAATTATATATAGCTGAAGACAGAAAAAGTTATTTAAACTTTTTTTACTTAATTAATTAAAAAGTACATTCGGGTCAAAAGAGGGCAACCCAAAGTTGAAAATTTTTTAATTGAATGAGGAAAATTAAGATAATTATTTCTTAATAATTTCCGAAGTCGTTTTGGGTAATTGCAACAAGAGTCCTATAAATTAAAGTGAAGCAAAAAAACAAAAAAACGGGACTGATATTGAAAAAAAAGAATTTTTTTAAAAAGACTGAACCTGATATTGAAAGAACGAGATATATTATTATATATTTTAATAATTATATCTTTTATAAATATAAAATTATTTAGGGAAAATAGATTCTACTTTCCTAATTATTCAAAATAGAAATTCGAAATATAAGGTTCAAGCTTTTTAAACTTTTCTGTAATTATAACGGTGGATAATAAATGAATATTTTTAATATTTTTAAATATTTTTAATTGTAAAAAGTCACACTACCATAAAGTCAATGTTCAATCGGCAGTCTCAACCAGGTTATTGAGAATTTTTGATTAGCGTGATATCATGCAAACTATTACATAACCATTATTTTTGCATTTATAAACAGGTGACTTATATTATTAATCAGTGACTTGAACGTGAAGTTTGATCTGTCGAATTATATTACCAATAAATATATTGTTAAATGGATAAATGTTATGAATAATCTTTTTTGACGAAATACAAGTTATTATAAATCTTTCTAAAAAAACTTAAGAAAAACACAAACTCCATGAAAATTACCAATTCTAATATCCTAAAAATCATTGAAAAAACTTGAGCATTAATTCAAAAGTTTAATTATAAAAAATTTAATTTTCCAAAAAATTTTTTCTTCAAACATTTTATAATGATTTTCTCGAAATTCGAACGATATTTGACGTTGTTTAAATAATCACACATAAACATAATTAATTTGAAATTCGATTTTCCATCTAATATGTTATAAATATCATTTTAATTACTTATTTCAATTTATCACAATTATTTAATTATCTTAAACTAGAATAGAAATTATTTTTTATTTGGAAATACTTATTTTTATACATGACATTGAAAAAAGGAGACACCTTAACGGCATTATATAGTTTTAAAGGCCAAAAATCCGAAGATTTACCTTTCACGAAAGGTGAAAAGTTGACAGTTGTTAGAAACATATCTGTAAGTCGATTTATTGAGTTTCATTTTCAAAATAACGACCCCAGGATCCTAATTGGGTTACTTGTACCAACAGCAAGCGCCAGCAAGGCCTCGTGCCCGTCAATCACTTGCATCTCGATTCATCAAGAAATCTCGATGAACCGTGAGAATTTTTTATGTCTTATCTCTATGGAAACTTAATTTTAGTATTATTGATTGTATATTAATTTTAAATATTAATTAAAGATAAAATAATCCTTTAATATAATATAATATATATATATATATATATATATATAT
>MQRK01252137.1:12084-23216 GCA_001938485.1 Girardia tigrina | reverse complement strand
CATGACATTTCACTATGTGGTCCAAAATTGAGCTTTTTCTACTTGATTGGGTATGTTCTGCAATTCTAGTACGGAGGTGACGATTTGTCTCTCCAATGTACAAGGATTCAAACTTGTGAAGTTTATATTGGTAAACTAAATTTGCTTTCATACTTAATTGTGTTTTAGATTTTACTTTACAAGAGGATTACTTTATAAGAGGATTATTAGAAACATGTGATCCTCACTTAGTTGTCGGTGAACTGACTTTGGAATCGCTTTATATCTTTAATTATTTTTATTTCATTTGTTAATAACTAGCACATATAATTCCAATTACCTTTAAAATTACTTTAAAATAATTATTAATGATAAAATTCTAATAAAATCCTTTTTGCAGAAAGTTTCTCTTTTTATTGTCTTCTTTATTATTTAAATAAATATACTTATCATTTAAAATTAAGCAGTTCACTCAGACTCAACCGGTGAATATACTAAAAGATGTTTGTGAACATATTAAAATACGAATATTTTGTGAGTTACTGGTTAGAAAAAATTATTTAGCAAATATTTAGCGTTGAATATAAGAATTAAATTTTGTAAATGCAATACGTGTATAAAACAGAAACAAATCCAAACATACTTTAAATCAATATTGTGAGTGGGGGATAATTATGTAATAAATATTGTGCGCTTGTTGATGAATTTGATTATGTAACGTCTGTTGTGATGATACAAAAAAATGGTTTAATTGTCTGATATTTATTGTATGTTGAGAGTATGTGTGTGTTTGAGAGTGTGCATCAATGACAAGGCTTTGTAAATGTGAGTCATTATAAGATCACTATGTTCCCCATTAAATACTCGAGATTGATGATATTATGACAAAATTAATAAATCTTAGAACCCGAATTACTCGTTTTGTTTTCAAAGAGTAACAAATATAATCGTTAAAATGAAGCATCAATATTCTCATGGTCGCCAAAATTACAACATTAGACTCGTTCCTAAAATATATCTATTAATTAAAAAATCCATAAAACGTGATTAATTAATACACATAAACTAATGCATGAAGTCATGAGTTAATTTTAATTTCGATGATAAATTGAAATTTGAATAACTCAATAATTAAAACGATGAGAAATAAATATTACTAAAAAAGATAACTAAAGACATTAAAAAGTAAAGGTTTAAATAAAAGTTTAATTAAAGTAGTTTTAAAGTTGCAAAATTTTAAAATTAGATGCGGAATAAATTTTCAAAGATATGAATCATTAAATTAATATTTTAATATTTTTTACTTGTAAAGATGAATAGTAAGAAAACAATCTATATTATATTAATATACATATTGATATTTATATTGAAAAAGGACTCACAATATTTCTAAAAAATCTCCTGAAATTCGTTTAAATAATGTTTGTATTTGGATATTAATGTGATTATTGAAATGATTTCTGTTATTTCTTACATGGCGACCAAGCCTTACAACATTCTCGAAATGTCTTGATTGATACAATGATTTTCTTCGAAGTATCGTGAGTTAAAGAGACGATAAAAGCATTATTTTTGAAGGCCTTTATCAACAAATATTTATTATTAATTCATGAAGCTGTTGATAAAAAATTAAAAACTTCGCTGATCATCTTCGAAACGTATTAACAAATCAACGTCCTTAATGATCTTCAGGATATTATAAACATGTTACGGATGTAATATGATCGTACATATTCAGTGGAAATATCCAGAAAATGTGAAAATTTGTAATTGTAATGATATAATTTAATTTCATAAAATTAAATTATACATTAAAAAAGAAGTTAAAAGAAATAAATTATTTCTTGTTTAAATAAACAAATTGTATTAAAAATAAAGTTTCAGTTTATGAGTACGGAGAATCACAACAGTAATGAATGCATAGGTACCGGAAATATTAATAGACACTTTCTATATATTTAAAATGTAAAGTGTATTGAAAAAGGTCATCTTAAATACCAATGTTTTAGAAAAGATAAATGGATTCGGTCCACCAATCGGTATCAATTTAACGACATGATTCATCCTCCAAAAAACAATCACTGGATTAGAAGAAGTGAGTGAAACTAACCCATCAACAGTTGAAATTGAGAATAAGTCAAACTTCGACACTCTGTCACATCAGAAGAGGATGGGAGCCAAAATTAAATTGCAAGAATATTTTGAATCATTATATATGTAATAATATTAATTTTAATTGAATTTATTATAGTAAAAATATATTAATAATATTTATGATTTTTATTATATTTATTATATTTATAAAAATAAAAGCAATCAAAAAGTTATGTAAGTAGTATGAAACCAAAATAATAAAAAAGAAAACATTTTGATCACTGTAGGTAATTAAGATGTGAGAAAGGAAATGAAAGTAAAATAAAAGATTTTGTAATGAATTCAAAGTAAAGTTAGATTCTGCTGCATTTAACCCCTTTACCGTGGAAAAAAAATTTTATTCATTTCGATCCTCATCCTTCGTTACGTTTTCTTTCTATACATACCTGTATGTATGCATAAATCTACACAAACTACACTATGCATAAATTATAATCATAACAAATAAAGATTTATCTGAAGACGAGTTAACTCGTGATGTACGGTTAAGCCCAAGATTTCATATGACGAGTTAACTCGGGACACACGGTAAAGGGGTTAATAGAAGACCGAGTACAAAGGCAAATATTGATATTTGGAAATTGATATCTTTATTTGACGCCCGATTGTTGTAGAAATGACGAATAATACTGATCAAATCAAATATAGGAGTATTGAATGGCCCAAGCCTTTGAAAGAGGGTGGTTAAGCATGAATAATAAATAATATATATTATCTTAAAATACATATTCGTATTTATATTAAAAAAGAATTCACAATATTTCTTTAAAACATCCTAAAATTGGTTTAAATATTTTCATATTATATATTAATAAATATATTGAAAATGACTTACGTTACTTCTTACAATAATTAAGGTGCGTTTTAAATAACACTCAAACTATTTGGATATTAGAGATCAGTGAAATTATTATTAAAATAGGAAAAAAGTTTCAAATTCGTGTTTATAAAATTTAATTTTACATTTTTTATAAATTTAAAATTCATTTTTAAAAACTATTAAGACAACAGAGATAGACGTAGCTAACATAATGCACACGTAATAATCATTTAATAAATATTTTAATGATAATAACTTTTAATAATATTCTTCTTAAGAGGTTCTACAGAATATTTCGATGTTTGACCGACTTTAGAAGTATCTTCAGTGTAACCTGGGGATCGGCCGAATCATCTGGTTTGACCGACCATAGAAGTGCCTTCAGGGCAACCTGGGGATCGGCCGAATCATCTGGTTTGACCGACCTTAGAAGTGTCTTCAGGGCAACCTGGGGATCGGCCTAATCATATGGTTTGACCGACTTTAGAAGTGTCTCAAGATGACCAAGGCAAAAATAATACAAATAAAATAAGATAAACCTTCTTAAATCGAAGTATTATTTTAAAACAATTAAATATTTGAAAAATTAGAATTATTTACGTTTAAATAAATTATTTTTATCAATTAAACATTGTCTATTCTCAATTTTGAATCAAATATTTGTGTAATAGATATAAATACTCAAAGACATCAAAATATAATTTTTATTTGTTTTACAAATTAAATAGAAAATTTTTTGTGAACCATATTTAGGTCGTAAATTCAATGTGGCACAATCGATATTCTATTGACATTGTCAACAATAATTTATGAAAATTATTTACAAAAACGTCGTCGAAAGAAGATTCAATCCTTTATTTATATTTTAATTGGATTAAATGACGAATGAAATGAAGGAGAAATTGAATAAATTGTTTAAGTTGATGGACGACCGTCAACTGTCCATGAAGGGTGACATCAATGAGGACTTCTGGTGTCTCATTTGTAGAAGGATCCTCCAAGATCCGTGTCGGTCCGAGTGTGGTTGCAACTTCTGCAAGACCTGCATTGATAGAAACATCATGGATGGAAGATTCTGTTGTCCGGGAAGGAAAGAAGAATGTGGGTCTTGTAACATATCGAATATTGTGAACGATCACAACATGAACGAACTAATATCCAGCATTATTGTCAAATGTCCTCGGGAAATGTGTGGTTATGAATGTGAAATGATAAATATGTATGAACATATACAAATCTGTATGGAAACTAATGTAAATTGTCCATTTAAAAGTGTCGGATGCGACCAGGGACAAATGTCAGAGGACAAATTAGAAGAACATTTACAACTGGGAAATAATAACCACAATAAATTGATGATTGATACAATTAATAATTTGAAGAATGAAATAGATTTGAAAGAAAATGGAATTGTCGCATTGAAAGAAAGTGATGAAAGGAACAGAAAGGCGATCACAAGTCTTACTCGGTATACAACGAAAAGAAAGGAGGATGTAAAAGGAATTCAGCAAGATCTTGTTTCACTAAAACAAAATAGTATTATGACAATGAACGAAAATCAAAAACTAAAACAAGCCAGTGAAAAGCACAAGATGGAATCGGATAAACAAATGGAGATTGTAAACAGAAAGATGCATTTATTGTATAAACAAGACATTGAAAATTTGAAAGAAAATGAAAGAGAACAGCAAAAGAACGCATATAATATGAAAGAAAAAATGCTTCTTTTAGAAAAAGAATTAAAAGTTTCAAAACAAACTTACGAAATTCTGAAGATGGAACAGTCAAAAGAAAGGAACGTCGTCTACGGGAATCTGAGCGACCTAAGATCGGAAATCGCAGTACTAAATTTCGGAAATTTTATCAAAATGAACGACTTTGAATTATTGAAAAGGGAGTTTGAGAAAACGAAGAAAATATTATATTTTATGGGTTTTATATTAATAATTGGTATTTTGAGATACATGTTCTTTTAAATAATATTTACGGGAAGTAACTATTTTTTTTGATTGGAATGTTCTTAGGAAGACAATTACTTAATTTAGAATAATATTTTCTTGCATATTATTTATTATTTTTTTAAAATTTGGATTCGGTTTAATATTGTCTTACGCTACTTCAATGTATAAAGTTGAAGAGATCAATTTTAAATAAACGGTTAAAATAAATAAAAAATATTCTTCAAAATCCATTTATTAAATTTTCATTAAAACTTTCACTATTAAAATTTATCTCTGAAATTTACTACTTGGGTTTAAAAATATTTAACTTTACTTTCATTTCTTTAAAAATCAATGCTTATTTTAAAATTGTTACTAAATATTTTCTTTTTGAAAATAAGATCCAATCTGGATTATTAAGAACATTAACTGGGTTTTCTTTTCATTTATTAATATCACAATTTGAATTGTCACTACACCAATTCTCCGTAAAACTTGCGTAGTTCGTCATCCTTCTTGATTGATAATCTTTAATAATATTCTTTAATGTTTTCTTATTCAAACAAATTTAAATTATAATTTAATTATTACAAAAATAATTTATACTTTAATTTNGAAATAATTTTTATTTATTTTAAGAAAATATTATTAAAATATTATTTATGAAATATTAGTTTAATTTTACATTGGTTGTTTAAATTTTAATAATTGATTAAACAACTCGACGTTTTAAAATAATTAAAATATCAATCTTCCATCTGGGTGGGAGAAACACAATCCTAAAACAACATACCAAACAACACACAATAAACACCATTCAAAAATATTCTTCACATGGATAAAACTATTGTCGTATTTAGTCGTATTGACTTAATCGTCCATGATGCTAGATTTAGAATTATAAATCATAACTTCACATAGAAATCAATTAATGAAAATTACACAAATTTAAACAATTTTTTCACGTTTATCTAATTTAATAATTTCGTTTAATAAGAACACTAATTGGATTGTCAATACATTTATTGATATTACAATTCAAATTGCAACTAGAACAATTCTCCACAAAACTTTTGTAACTAGTCATCATTCTTGATTGATAAATTTAATTCTTTTTCTAAACATTTTATCATATAAGCAAATTTTAATAACAATTTATTTACAATTCGATTGAAAAATAATTTATAATTTAAGTTACAAAATAATTTTAATTATTTTAAAAAATATTTAAATATATTATTTATGATTTATTAATTTAATTTTAAAATTAGTTATTTAAATTTTAAAATTAATTAAATAATCTGACGTTTTAAAATATTTAAGATATCAATCTTCCATCTAGGTGGGAGAAACACAATCCTAAAACTACATGCCAAACAACATACAATTAGCACCATTAAAAAATATTCCTCAAAATCCATTTATTAAATTTTCATTAAAATTTATCTCCGAAATTTACTACTTTGGTTGAAAAATATTTAACTTAACTTTTATTTCTTTCAAAATCATTAATTTTGTTTTAAATTAGAAAAACAACGATTTCTATGTGAAGTTATGATTTCTAATTCTAAATCAACCCTCATGGAAGATAAAGTCAATACGACTATCAATGAAATTTCGAAGGTGCCCTTAATCTTTTTGATTTTGCGATATTTTGAAAAGGTTTTTCATTCATCATTCTTCATACATTCTTCATACAGTTCACGATATTTCTGTTTAAATGATGCATTCCATGAAACATCAGCAGGCTGTATATACTTTGTACATTAACCAGGAATGCATACCATATAAGTTCTAGCAGATTTTAAAATCATCCGTCAATGGGAACGAAAGGCATCCAAAACGAGCACCCTTGGACAAAACAATTAAATTTTCCAACATGATGAAATCCATGTCTTTGTAGACTCAAGTGTCATCCGTCCCTTCTTGGTAAAAGCAACATAAGAACCCGTAACATTTTTGAAGTTCTTTGTGCGTTCTTACATGTTTAAAAACAATAAAAGGAGTTTATCTCTTTCCATCTACCATTGCAGATAAACAAATAGTAATGCGAGTTTTTATGACCCGTTAGAAGAATTGAAACCGACTTTACACTATCCAAGAACATGGTCGTAATATGGGTGGGAGTAATAATGCAGAATACAGAAATGGTTGTAGTTCCAACGAAAATATAAACATAAATGATTTTTAAATTATGTGCACTTATTTTAAAAACTATTGGGAGAGAGTGACCTGTGATGCACTATATATCAGGTCTTTTGTACATTAGATCCTAAGATAATGTACAAACGGGTCACTCGAAAACCCTATTGAGCGCTGTTGTGTACCTTTTTTGTACACATTTTTGTAAAAATAATTTTTTTTAATCTTTTATATGAAGTGCATGTTTCGGGATTTTAATAATGTAAAAATAAATATTGTAATTATGCTTTAGTATAAATTGTATAACAGTAGTCTAAAATCTGTTAAATTAGCTTCTGTGCTACATTCAGTGTTAAATAAAAAAATCTATTAAAAGAATTTTGAAAATTTGTTTAACTATTCATTTACTTACCGGAAAATATAAAATTGGTAATTAAAATGTTAATTAATAAATCTTTATTCATTTGAATCTCTTTTTCAATCTTATCCATTTATTACAATTATATATCTATGCGATTAAACGATCATTATTGGGTTCTTGATCAAAATAATAAAAAAAATAATAAAAAAATTAATAAAACACAGACACAATCAACAATTAACCCGCGTTACAAAATTCAGAATATTCTCCATTCCCCATAAAATTGGGTATATTCAAGCCATTCATGAAGAGCTTGCTATCAGAGAATGTCAAGCAGTTTTAGAAAAATTTATTTCCTAATAAATACCAAAATAATTTATTTCCTAATTGGCGATATCCGTTATCATAAATATTTTTGTGAGGAATAATTTTTGAATTGTGTTTAATGTGTGTTGTTTGGTATGTTGTTTTAGAATTGTGTTTCTCCCATCCAGATGGAAGATTGATATTTTAAATATTTTAAAACGTCGAGTTGTTTAATCAATTATTAAAAGTTAAATAATCACTTTAAAATTAAACTAATATTTCATAAATAATATTCTAATAATATTTTCTTAAAATAAATAAAAAATTATTTTAAATTTCAATTATAAATAATTTTTGTAATAATTAAATTATAATTTAAAGTAAAAATTATTTTTGTAATGATTAAATTGTATTTTAAATCTGTATGAATAATAAGACGTTAAAGAATATTATTAAAGATTATCAATCTAGAACGATGACGAGCTACACAAGTTTTACGGAGAATTGTTGTAGTGACTGTTAGAAGACTTCGAGATTGTCATAAAATTTATTTAAAAGACAATAAAATGAGGAATATCATCAGTATATATATTGATTAATGCCGTCATCAATCTGGTTCAAACATACACTCATTCATTTCACCATACACACTATTTCGGTCGTGACCTATTACACAACAATACAAAGATCACACCTCAAACATTCCATACATAAATTACACAACATACAATTATTAGTTTCGATAATAATTCTCCTCACAGTGACAATTCAAATTGTGATAATAATAAATGTAAAGGAAACTCAATTAATGTTCTTAATAATTTTATTGCAATTTTTATGGTATATATTGATGTGTGTGTGCTTATGTATTTACATGTGCATATACTTATTTATTTTATTTATGCATTTAACATGAAGTACAAATAAAAAATATTTGATGTTGATTGGTAAAAAATGTTTGTGCTGGGCCCTTCTTAAAAATAAGTCGCTCTTCCTGGAAGGATCCCGTAAAACTTTGAATGCATTGTACAAATACCGACTTGTAAGATTACTGTTGTGACCATCACAACTGAAATTAGTTCATAGGAACAGTTTACGTATTTTTAATCTAATTGAATTCTACTGGTTGAATTCCCGCTGACATCGGTTCGAAGAGCTTTTAAATCGTTTATCACCAAGAGATGTTGTTTGGATATAAAAAAAATGAAAGATAATGCTATGAACTCTGCTTTAATAACGACAAGGAAGGCAATATTGATTCGCTGTTATTTGCGAACGATCCGTTCGATAATTCAATACAATGTTTCATATTGGACGACCAAATTGAATTGTAGTCTTTGTTGATATTCATAATATAAATGAAATTTAAAAGGTTTTGAAGAGAAAAATCAATGAAAATCAGAGTGAATATCCTTTAATTTTTAATAAAATTCAACTTTACAAATCAATCAAAAAAATAAGAAACATTTCAATTTCGATCATAACAACATTCACATCAAAAAAAATAATCAGTCGATCTATAATCAATTTTTTCAATCAAGAGAAACCAAACACAGTGCTTTTTCATTTTTGCTATAATGTGTGTCGAATCAACGTTTATTTTTAACTTTTTGATCTTTAACGGTGGCATGCCACCGTCGGCTCGATATTTATTTTTTTAGATTTCCATTTTCATTTGGATTTTACTATCGAAGGATGTTGAGTCCCTGTTAATTGCAAGTGACTGTATAAAGGTCGCCACTACTTCTGTCAAAACTGAAACCTTGATTGTTTGGATTGGATATCGGACCGGAGCGAAAATGATGAGAGGTCCCACGGTCACTGGCATCGCCTTCGAACAAGTTGGTTGAATCGATAAGATGATTTTTAAACTTCATCGAAAAGAAAACAAAGAACACAACGACAATACAAATTGATAAGAAGTAATTGAGAAAAAAAACAATTCTAATCAAAAATGATATATTTTTTAATTCACCGAACAGAACACAGGAAGCATTATTTCAAAACGCAAGTCTTTTTTAAATCATATTTTAAATTTTTCGTTCTTTAAAACAAATTTAATTTTTATTAAATATTTACATAAGAATAGTTAATTTCATTTTTTTATATAGATAAGAAAAACATGTGATTTTTGATGTAAATAATAATATAAGTATTTGTATGTTAATAAAGATTTATTTATTTTTCTTATTAGACTTTTTATTTAATTAAAAGTGGTCACTACAAAAACCAACAGCAATGTAATAACAATAATTATCTTGAATTACAAACAATAATATAAAAATAAAAAAAATCGATTAAAAAAATTATTTACCACAAAAATAAACCAAACGACAATTTATTACTTATCAAAGTTAGCAAATTAATTAATTTTTAAGTACACAGAACTCAACGCAAATTATCAATTCAAAAATTACCTACAAGATTCAGAAAAAGAAAGCGATTTCGCAATCGAAATATTTCAGAACAAAAGATCCAAAATGATCCGTACTGGAATTTTCTTTCATTAGTGATCGACCACAACTTATTTATCCACATTCAATCATAAGAACTAAATCCAATCTCCACAATATTTTGGAATGGTTCTTCTTCTGGGATATAAATTTTTGTTACTTCTATAATTTTTTTAATTGTCATCCTTGAATTTATTCATTTGATTTGAAGATTGATTCATTCTTGACGTTCATCCTCATCCAATTTCGTTTTTTTCTTAGCTGTTACTAACTAATTATATTGGTTTACGATACAGAAAGGGATAAATTTTAACTAAATTATTTTTCCTACGATATAATTATTTATGTTAAGCACGTTTGGCTAATAAAATGTAGATGCTCTATCCACCTTATTTAACAATTTCTGGATAAAGTTGTATCCGAATTTTACCTTAATTATAATTTTTAATATAAATATTAGATTGTTATTTAAACCTATCATACTGACTTTTTATTTTATTTCTAGTTAAAATCAAGTTTACTGATTATATCAATATTTAATCTGCCAGCTCATCTTTACACATTTTTTAAATCTCTAGATAATATATCTACCAGAGACAATGCACCAGTTCATAATTACAATTTGAGTTTTCTCCACTATAGAGCTAGCGGATCTTTAGTTTGCCTGTTTCTCAACGGTTTGTGGTTAGGTAGTTCAACGGTAATACCGTTACCGGTAAATTTTTAAATGGTATTATTAAGAACACCAATTTGATTTTTCATATTTTTATTTAAACAACAATTTTGATTGTCCTTAAGACAATTTTTGTCAAAACTTTCGTACATTTGCATTCAAAGCGAAAATTGATTAATGAATTTATTCTCATTATTTTTTAGCAAATGGGGAAATAAATATTTTAATAAAATATTCACTCAAAACTTATTGGATAATAATTAAAATGATAATTAATTATTTAAAAAATATTAATTTGATTTAT
>MQRK01252137.1:0-10823 GCA_001938485.1 Girardia tigrina | reverse complement strand
ATTCCATTTTCATGTCAAGACTACTCAGAAAATTTATCCATGTTTGGAACTGTGGTGTGATAGGGTTCTTTGTAGTCATCATAAACGTAATAGCTTTATGATCTATTCGCAACAAAAATATTTTTCCATACAAGAAATGCTTAAAATACTGAGTGAAATAATAAATTGCAAGCAGTTCTTTCGTTGTTATACAATATTCAAGTTAATATTTATTCATTTTATGTGATCCATACGCAATCACCCTTTCTCTTCCACATTCATCTTTCTGTGATAACACCGCCCCTATCGTATCAAAACTTGCATCTGTGTCAAGAATGAAGTCTTTGGCAAAATGAGGATATGCCAAAATTGGGGTTTTAATCATTCTGTCTTTTAGTTTTTGAAAAGCTTCATCACATTCTTTAGTCCAAATCAGTTTCTTATCCTTATTTTTACCACATAAACCATCCAATACTTTTGCATATCTTGCGTAATCCTTTATAAATTTTCTGTAGTAATTTGTCAAGCCCAAAAAGCTTCGTAAATGTTTAATGCATGATGAGCTTTGAAACTTGCTTATCGCGTCAATCTTTGATTTATCTGTTTCAATACCATCTTTGCTTATTATATATCCTAAGAATTTAGTCCTTTCTACTAAAATTGACATTTTTCCGGATTTATTCTCAAACCTGATTGTTTAATCTTCTCAAATACTTTCACTTTTACATTTCCGAATTATTCCTGCCTTTTCTAATCCTTTCAAAAATTCTTCGATTTGACTTTCTAAATGAATCGATTGCCTTCTTGGATTCAGAAAAATGAGTTTTTTTCTGTTTCAATTTTATGAACCAAATCGATATAGTATTCATGTTTCATGAAAATATCATCATATCGTTTCATGAGGTCTTCCAGTCGTTTGTTTTGCTCTTGCAGTTTCATATCTTTCTCCACATTCACAACTGACTTCTTGGTAGTTTTTTCAAGTTTTATTCTGAATTTATGCATGACATTAACACCTCCAATGACTACCGGTCGGATTGCTTTCACCACTTAAAAATATACCGCATGACACTCTTCTTTCCATTTCGACCTAACAGTCATTTTCCCAAACACTTATGGCCTGAAAACGCTCCATTTAGTATAATCGAACTTTTTTCTATCCTGTGTTGTCCAATTTCAAACCAAAACTTCTCACTAATAACTCAAACACCGGCTCCACTATCCTACAACATTAATACATCGTGATTGTTCGGCTTAACATCGTTCCACCATCTACCGTGTGATCCCTCTACTATCCCTGCAATTCCTTTTTTGGATATGTTATGTCGACTCCACAGACGAAATGCTCACCATGGAGTCTCTGGCATTTAAATCATCTTCATATTCATCTTTTTATGATATCCACGTTTTATTCATTGCGCACATCTTTGACATATACTACATTAACATTCTTAATATGATTACAGTTTCTGAACCCAAGTCCACTTTTTCCACAGATTAAACAACGATTATTTAAAGAACAATCTTTCCTTAAATGCCTATGTTTTCCACAGCAATAACAATCCCCTCTGGTTAAATGCTCCTCTTCTGGAGTCGGAAGTCTCTTTATTTTGCAATATAACTTCCTTGTTTCGTACCAAACTGAATGCAGCGGGCGATTATATTGTTGTTTATCTTCTGGTATTCTACTGGATCCTTTCACATTACTTTTATTAAAGCTTTCCGATGTTATTCTACGTTCCGTTCTTAATATCGGTTGTCTATCATTTGTTTCATTCAATCGAGCTGTATTTCTTCTATGTTCAGGACTCTCATATCTTCTAACTTGATGTTTGTCTTTCTTTGCCATTTCTGCATACGATATTTAGACGGTTAAAACATCATTTCTTTCTTCTTTTGATATGTTGTCCTCATAAATCTTAGCTTCCGCTCTCATTTCGTCCACCAATATGTTAGGTTTGAAAACAAATCGATCCCTCAGAACTTGAGATTTTATCTGCTTTTTTAGAAGTTCATTCAAAATTTCGTCATCGCTGTGTTTCCTAAAATTTTGAATTTTTTCCGAACCCTTAATTCAAATGTTAAGAATCTTTCATTATCCCCTTGACAAATTTGGCTTAGTTTTTCCAATTCTTCCAACAGCGGTACTTTCTTCATAAATGTTTTCTGGAACCAATTTTTGGATTCCACATCTGATATTGGTTTCTTACCCTCCTTTGTAGCATTCCCCCAAAGAATTTTCGCTTCAAATATCAACAAATAGTTACACATTTCCGAGAATGTTAACCCAAAAAATTCTGAGCATTGGCATATGTCTCTACACCATATTTGACCTTCTTCAGAATCCACTCCATTGTACTCCTTCATTTTCTTCTCGAGGGTTTCCTTAAATATTGATGGCAGTTCTAGTTTAGGAAGCCTCAAAACTTTTATTGGAACACCAGTGTGTTCGCCAGTTAAATCTCCAGGCATTACTTCAGGATTCATTATATCAACAAGTAGAATTTATTTAATATTTACAATCTTTTAAGAATACTTAAACAAATTAATAATCACAACTTAAAGTTAGGAAAGTTGTTAAATTTTATAAAAAATCAAATACACAAAATTCTTTAACATTTTACAAAAATATGTTAAAGAAGAATTCTGTAAGGAGCTATATTTGATATTGGATTGCCAAAATACATGGAATAGTCTATATGCAATACTTGAACGATTTTCATTATTTATAGACTGTATAAGAAAAAGTTTAATAGACTCAAATTTGGAAATAACATTTAGTTCTAAGGAGATTAATTTATTGAAGATTGTAGTAAATTTGTTTGGGCCTGTTAAAGATAATGTTAAAATCCTTTCTAGAGAGAAACTGATTTATTTTGTGTTGATATTTCAATCGAAAGTATGTTAAATGAAATCAAAAACAAGAATAATGAATTATCAAGAAAATTACATTACGAAATTATTAAAGTGCTAGAGGAATGGAGAAGAAAATATTCTGATGTATTTCATTTTTTAAATAATCGGGACTTTTTGGATGGATTATATCTGTTTAATTCGGATTCTTTATTGCTACCAAGTAAAACACAAATAATTGTGGTAGATATGGATCTGAAAAATTTAGTTTATTTATATGCTGCCAGCAATTCTCGATCGTAATCGATTTTTTCCATTCAAAATCTGTCAGGCATCGACTAAAGAATGCTATCAGTCAACCTCCCTGTTATAGTATAGAGCCATTGACTTTTTCTTATATTTCCGTTCGTACTATAGTAAACCGTTAGTCGTTGAAAATCCCTCATTTAGAAGCTTCTATGAGTGTTTTTTTATGTTTCTTTGAATGCTTCTTTAAACTGCTTTGATCAGTTCAGGGTTGATCGACAGACGACTGACAACCAACATTAGGAACGGAAAGTAGCATACCCTCAGAAAGATTTAATAAAAGTGAGGAAAGAAAATCTTGTAGAATAACAGAAGATAAACTACAATATGATTTCCCGGTATATTCGGATTGGTACGAAGCAAGGAATTTATATTGTAAAATAAAGAGACTTCCGAACCCAGAAGAGATATATTTAACCAGGGGGATTGCTATTGCTGTGGAAAACACAGCTAATCGAGGAAAGATTGTCCTTTAAGAAATCGTTGTTTAATCTGTGGAAAAAGTGGACATGGGTTCAGAAACTGTAATCATATCAATGATGTTAATGTAGTATGCATCAAAGATGTGTACAATGCAAAAAATGTGGATATGGTACCATATAAAAATGACCATGAAGATGATTTAAATGCCAGAGACTCCATGGGGAGGATTTCGTCTGTTAAGTCGGCATAAAATATCCAAAAATCGAATTGTGGAGATTGTAGAGTGGTCAGACGGCAGATGATGGAGCGATGTTAAGGCTAAACAATCACGATGTATTAATGTTGTAGGATAGCGGAGCCGGTGTTTCAGTTATTAGTGAGAAGTTTTGGTTTGAAATTGGACAACGCAGGTTAGAAAAAAGTTCGATTATACTAAATGGAGCGTTTTCAGGCCATAAGTGTTTGGGAAAATGACTGTTAGGTCGAAATCGAAAGAAGAGTGTCAAGTGGTGAAAGCAATCCGACCGGTAGTCATTGGAGGTGTTAATGTGACGTACAAATTTGGAATCAATGTTGAAAAAACTATCAAGAAGTCAGTTATGATAGTGGAGAAATATGTGAAGCTGCAAGTGCAAAATAAACGACTGGAAGACCTCGTGAAACGATTTGATGATATTTTCATGAAACATGAATACTATATCGATTTAATTATTTTGTGGTTCATAAAATTGAAACAGAAAAAAAACTCATTTTTCTGAATCCAAGAAGGCAATCGATTCATTTAGAAAGTCAAATCGAAGAATTTTTGAAAGGATTAGAAAAGGCAGATATAATTCGAAAATGTAAAAGTGAATGAAACTCCCTTTTCGTCATTACGCTCAGTTTTGACAACTTTCAATACTTTATAATGTTCTTCTATGGTCTGAGTTGTTATAAATATATTATCCAAATATACTGACGTTCCTTTCCTAATTGGTTGTGAAACATTACTGGTGCTGAAGCTATACCAAACGGCATTCTACAGAAACAAAATTTACCACATTTTGTACAGAATGCTGTTTTTTCTTGCGATTCCTTTTCTAATTCTACCTGATAATATGCATTTCCTAGATAAATTGTGCTGAAATATTTTTTACCGTGTAGTTTATCCATTAGTTCTTCCATATTTGTCATCGGGAAGGCTTGTCTTTCTGAAATTGGATTCAACTGTCTGAAATCCATACAAAGTATTATTGAATCTGTATCCTTTTTCCACACACACATACCAGTGGTGTGTTCCACGGTGAATTTCAATGTCGAATTATTTCATTTCCTTCAAATTCTTGATGGCTTCGTCTAAATTAGCTTTTAGATGTTCTGGTTGTCTTCGTGGTTTAATATTTATCGGTTTACCTATCGTTTTGATTTCATGTTTTATTAGATTTTTTCAGCCGATGTCCCAGTCATTTGCCATGAATATTTCCTTGAATTTTATGATTAACTCTTTTAATTCAGTGCTTCTGTTAATATCTATATGTTTCTTTACTTCATTTAGGTCTCTATTTATCTGTTATTTTTTTCTCGAGCCACCTTGATTCTCTCGGTGATCGCCTGACGCAACACGATCTCGTTCTGCATGCAATTCAGAAACACTACGAAATTTTCGAGATCGAAAAGCCCTCGGCTCTGCCCATTCTGGAGAATGAGATAGGAATGAGCGACGAATAGGAAACCGATATCAGATCAGAATCGGCAATCGGTAACCGAATCTGTCGACTGGATATTTGACGCGCAAGCAACACTCTATCAGGAAGATCAAAAGCTCCGATAATCAACGCTGTGTTGTTTAGAGAGAGCCAAATTTCGGATTTCCCGAACTCGAATTAGCGATTTTCATTGCAAAAAACTTTCTTTTTTAGACGAGAATCAAATTCAATTTATTGATATTTATTCACAAAAGAACATTCACTTACGAAACACACAGCTCCTTCCAAATCGATTTTTGAAAAAAACTGGCGACTTTTTTTACAATATAACTTCAAATTTTATTTTATTATAGTTTCTAGGTCGACGACCTTTGAGTTTGTCATTAGTTTCAGATTCTTTATGTTTTGTTTTGTTGCGGCTCCTTCCAAGCGGACCGAACAGAAGGTTTATCATAAAAGTGTATGTTCAACATTTAGAACTGAATTAATATTAGCAAGTAGTTTAGATCGAAACTCTCTCACAGCTGATCAGTCACTGTACAATTATTGCTCTTTCTCTCTCCTTCGTTTAACTGTTTCTTTCATAGATAAATACCAAGAATAATCTAAACTACGGATTTTACAATCAATTTACACACTCATGATTATTCTACATTTTTTATACATTCGATTCTCCCTGTATTGGATTAATTTACCTTACATGGAGGGTAGTAAACCGTAACTATTTACGGTTTAGAGCATGCTCTAAAATGAATATATTGATTTATTTACAATTAGGAATTAATTTATAATCTATTTACAATTGCTTCTCGCTATTATTTGCTTTCTCGAATCCTCCACTTCCTGTCAAAACGGTGATTATATCGGCATCATCTCAGAAACTCCCAATATAGTTTCTATAAATCCGCGATTCCTTTATGGAGATATTCGAGGACAACCTCACTGCACCTCTTAGGGATGCTTCTACACAGGGGTTCGGTACCGGACGAGGACTCATTATTCGACGGGACGGAAGAAACTATCAAGACATTAGATCGTACGACTGTCGCTATGTTACTGCATTTATGCATCTGATACTAGCAGGTCATTTGCTCGGGACTATTATGCTATTTGTTCCTCGTCCTGTACCTCGTGATTACGGATGCTGGGTTACTCTAGAACGAAATCGGGTTCGGACTGGATGTCTACACTCACTACGTAAAATAATTAGTATCTATACAATAAAAGGAAATTAAAACTAAAACTAGTTATATTTAAAGCATATATTGAATATCCATACTCATATAAAAGAATCAAATGATACACGATATAAGTAATATATTCAAAATAACATATAGTTTTGAATTTTACATTTTCATGGCAACAGTGATTCTTCTCCAAATAGATATTGTCGTCCAATCGTAAAATTATTTCGTCAACTGTTAAGGGTCGTAAAATATGAATTGGAATAAATATATGAATGTCAAACTTTGCTTTAACAATTGTCGATTTGGAATGCTGAGCGTAAGGTTCGTAGAACGTTATTACAATAAAATAATATAAAAGTTGTTTTGACTTTAGATTTAGGGCACGTGCTTATATATTTAGTTCACTCCACGCGATAGGTATGCTGATCGGGTCAGTACATATTGTGTGCGCACGACACTAGTGTGGCTAGGAACTGTTTGTTATGCACACATCGCAGGTAAGTAAGACATCGATCGCTTAGGTTGTTGATATTTGTTTTATTTACGGACCACGTTCTACTGCTATTAATATCTGATGTGCCAATGACAATGCCTGATATTTTAACTGCCTTATTTGTTCGTGATATTTTGACACGTCAGTGATTATTCATACTGAATAATCACGCGGCGTTATTTTTAGGAACTGTTGTTGACTCATGGTAAAGTTTAATTAATTTTTTTGTATTCTAATTAACTTTTGTAATATTTTAGAAGTCAATATTCCCACGAGGATCTGTCCGATTTCGACGTGCTCCACAAACATGGACAGCTTTTAACAAAACTTATCTGGAGAGGGCTGGTCGACAGATTTCGGACAAGGGGAGAACCAGTAATTAATTTATAGTTCTTGGGTGTTTCTCTGGTTAATTTTGTATCATTAGCAGGAGCAACAACGAAACAACAATGAACCAACAACGAAACTGCGACGGACTTGTACTGGACATGATTTCACCATGTGTTATATTTAATATATGTATTAAGAGAAAGCTGTTCCTTTGGTTTTCTTAATTCGTCTGTTTGGTAAGTGTAAGATAATTTTAAAAATATTTAGAAGTGTCGACCGCAACACTAAATTGTTTTCAATTCTTTGCATTCAAAATTTATTATATAGACAGAAAGATTAAAAAAATATTTACAATTTTACATCTTATGAAAATACATGAATACGAATAAAATGCAACATCTGTACTATTACGGTCTGACATTTCCTTATGTATACTTTGATTCCCAAAACGTGTAAATATAGGAAACGAGATAAAGCTCAAATAAAAAACCACAATTCAGTTAAATACACGGAGCGGACATTTATCGGTTTGACCGAATACTTCGCCATCTTTAAATAAATAAAGTAAATTAAATAATTAAGTAAATAAAATAAAATTAAATAAGTAAAAAGAAATTAAAAATTAAATAGCTAATTTAAATTAACGAGTAAATTTAAATAATTAAGTAATTAAAAAAAATAAATTAATTAAACAAATGATTGACTTTTGTTACGTTTTATTGGTCAATGTTGGTTTCATTTGAAATTTGTGAGAGACTATTATTCTTTTAAAAAAATAGCGAAATGTAAAAAAGTGAATGACTAATTTGAATTTGATGAATAATAGTCACCAAATTCAAAATATCGATCTAATGATATGTGTTCTTTTTGATTGTCTGGTGTGGGTACGTGCGTGTCTTTCTTTTGTGTCAATGTATGTGTGTGAAGACTGTCTGTGTTTGGTAAATTGTAATTGGCTGTGAATGTGTGTTTGAGAGTGTAAAGAAATTTTCTTGATCAAACGTCACAATAACAATTTCTTTTGAGTTTCGAGTTTTGAATGAACGGGCTTGATCATCGAATGAAAATTTTTGAGTTTTGTCGTATTAATAAAATTTCTGACATAATCTGTTTTGTATAAAAACGAATTTTTCAACCGAGCTTAGATAAAAATGAGAAAAGATCAAAATGAATTGCGAAGTGCCGATTGTCCAACGACCCGTCAGTAAAACTCTGTTCTCTGGTTCTGAATTAATGTGCAGGCACGGCTCCCGTTCCATACATTTATTCAAAAAGAAAATAAAGACAACGCCCTCTCTCTGTACAAAAAAACTTTGATCCGCGAGAGAAGCCCGATCGTACCGATCAAGCCATGGCCCATTGCTATGGTATACATGTTTCGTCCCCGCTTGTGTTATAAAATTAATTAACAATTACCCTAAAAAATAATATATCAATTACCAGGTTTCTTATTATCCGAAAATAGTCAACCGACCCTCCCCAGATTGCTCCCGTGCTAAATGATTCAATTTGAAACTAAAATTATTGTTCGCACGTCCATTGTAGTCGAAAAAAAGATTTAGATAAATTAATTAGTAAACATGGATTAATTAAAAAACTTTCAGTGACTCAAGGCCAGTTCCAAAAATAGAAAATTGTTTTCATGATTCACCATGAACAATCGTTCAATAACGAACAGCTTTTGACCTGTAATTACCTTTAAAATCCAGCTTCAAGGAACACACCATCACAGAGTGAAGCCACGGCACACCCGACAACGAAAACATTAAAACACGAACGTTTTCAAAAACGATATTTTTGCAGTGTTATAGAACAATCAGGTATTTTACGAAACGACTTTGTGCCAGTAGAACGATTTTACAAACTTGATCTGACGACAGTGTCCGAAGTTTTCTGAGTCCATAAAATCGTTGCATATTTTATTATTCAAACCGGCAATTGAGATATTGACAGAAATATAAGGTCATTCTGTGTTTTATTTTATTTTGTAAATATTATTTAAATACGCGTTGATAAATTTTATTTTATTTTTATTATTTGAAAATATGTATTAAAGTTTCATCTTCAGTTCCGTTTAAAGTGCCTAAATCAATATTCCATCGATAGAAAAAAAAACATTGTTTAAATCTATTGTGAATGTTTTTTCGTTTTCTAGTCAGTATTCGTACTGAAAATGCAGTTTTCTCGAGAAGATATTAGAAAAATCATTTATATAAACTGGAAGAGAAGACTGTCAACTGTCAATAATCATAAATAAATCAACTGCATCTTTGGTGAAGGCACAGTTGGCAACAGAACATGCTCCGATTGGGTAGCAAAAGTCAATAGTGGAAACTTCGTCTGTGATGATGAGCCACGCATTGGACGGCCGTCATACAATTTGGAAGTGGAGATACTAACTGTTCTCAAAGAAGATCCGCGATCCACAACAAGAAAAATTACTGAGTACATTTGGAGTGACAAGGAGACTGTGAGAAGACGATTGAAATTTCGACAGAAACTTTTGAGCCAAACCTGTAGATTATGGAACCGATGCGAATTGTCTATAGATTAGGAATAAATCAATATGTTTAATAAAGTAGTAAATCCCATTTAACAAGAATAGTCAGGAATAACTAAGTATGTGTGTCAGAAAGGAAATAAAGTCAACTTGTAGAAATAAATTGAGATATTTGATCTCAAAGTCTCGAGAAACATTTATAGTTAGTGTAAATAAAATAATCTTTAAAATTCAACTTACTTTTTATAACATAATTGGTGTAAATAGAGTCACTTATAAATGAACAATTCATAGATATTATTATATATAATTTTTTAGAGAATAATTCTAAACTTTTGTAAATAGATAATTATTAGAATCCGTGTTACTGATGAGTAGGTCATAGTAAATGGAGAGTCCCGGATCCTGAGAGTTGTAAATAATGCGGAGCAATCGCGAATATATGAAATTCACTGGAGTTGACAACGTGTCCACATGATATGATCCTGAACCAGTGGCGTCGATCTTTGGCGGGCGAAGGGGCGGTCGCTCGCAATATTACTTTTAGGGGGCCAGAGTATCTTTTCGCCCCCCAATAATTTGCCTAATCTTTTCGAATTATCTCTCATTTTACTATTTTAAATATAGGTTTTTCCCGTTAGTACAGCATATTCGGTACTATTTTGTAATTTAGTTAAGTCGGTAACATTTGCAAATGAAATGAAAAGAGCGAACGAATTATTGATAGAAACTAACAATTTGATTTGATAATATCTGTAATAGACTATATATATATATATATATATAATTGTGATTTTAAAGGAAAAGTTTTGTGAAATTATTATTATTATAGGTAAAACTGTATGTTATTCAAAATTATTATTATGTGAACGAAAATTGCTTTTTTGTTTGAATGCTTTAATTTGGCTTTGTTGATGTTGTAAAAAGTTTAAAATGTTGTAACTGGTTAAAAAAATACATTTTGTGTAAATTTAAGAGTTCATCAATTTCTGTTCTTGTAATTTATAACTCTAATCTACTATGATACAAATTAGTGAATTGCAAAACTACTCCAATACCGTCATACA
>MQRK01252135.1:0-10642 GCA_001938485.1 Girardia tigrina | reverse complement strand
TGTAATTCATCAAGATGAGAAAACTGCTCGGAAGGTACTACTGGACAGATGGATTTGGAAATTCGGACCACCAAAAGAGATCCATGTGGATAGAGGTAAAGCATTCGAATCTACACTCTTCTAAGACACACTGAAGAGATTTAAAGCAGAAATAATTTATTACAGTCCTTATCATCACAATACCAATGGCATCATTGAAAGACAATTAAGAACGATTAGAGATGCTATGAACATAAGGATAAAAGATCAAGCCCACAAAGATTGGACGGAAATTTTGCCAGAAGTAGAATTTATGATGAACAGCACAATTCAAGCTTCCACAGGAATCTCACCAACAGAAATGATTTTTGGTTGGCAACTAAGACATTGATGGAAAGATACTAAGAAACAGAATTGTGATTAGAAAGAAAAGTATAAAAATACGATAGAGACAAAACGAATATTTCATAGGGGGATAAAGTGTTGATAAAAAAGGAAAATGCTACAAAGGAAGAAAATCGATATATGGATCCAGCCACAGTAAAAAGCAGAAGACATGAAAGAAGTTACGAATTGGAGCTAGAAGATGGTAGAATTTCGATCAGAAATGTGGAGTGGCTAAAGCCATTTAAATCGAGGGGGATGTGAGGAATATTTGTTGTGTGGATGTTTTTGTGTAGTTTTTGCATGTTCAAATGTTGTATGTTGATTTGGGATTGTGCCTCTCCTAACCAGATGGATTGTCAATATTTAATTTTTATAATCTGAAACTAATTTAGTTAAATCTAGATTTAATATTCAAATTTTTAATTTTTATTATTGCAACTTTTAAATAAGTTTATTGATTTTATTTTTGTAAATTTTTAAATAATTAAAATCAAATTAATATTTAAAAATGACTATAAAATATTTTATTTCAGCCAATAAAATTTAAAGTAAATATTTTTAAAATAATCTTCTCTAGTATAGTTCAGATTATAATGGGAGATATTGAAAATTGAGTGATGGATCTAAGTGAGAGCAATAATATTGATCATCATAAAGATAAGAAATGTGAATGTAATAAATGTTCTGTCAAATGTGTGAGTTCTCTTAACAAGAATTAAATCATTAATCAGTGATTTGAAAATGACGGTTGATCCGTCGAAATATATTTTCTTCAAATATATTTTTATATGTATAAATTTTGTCTTTCATAAAAAGTTTCATCCGGATTGAAGTTTATTAATTTAGTAAATATGTTTGTGAGAAGTGCTTGCAACATCATTATCCGAATTCATTTCTTAACACCAAAATTTATTAATATAACAAAAAATCACATATTTAAACAATTTTTTCTGTTAATTTAATTATCCCACCACAAATTAATCTATTAAATTCTTTTCGATTCAATTTTTAAAATCTTGTAAATTTATTAAATACATTTCACATTAAAACCAAAAATTTATTTTAAAATTTATTTAAAATTGTTTCATACTTCTATTAAAATATATAAATTGTTATGACTGTAAAAATATTTTTATTTATAAATAAAAATTTAATATTTAATGGTTTTGTTATCAATTTTAATTTTAAGATATTTAATAGATACATTAAAAAGATATTTTTTATTTTTAAATAGATATTTAATGTTTTTATGATTTTCTTTTATTATATCATTTTTAATTTTAAAATATTTAAAAAACACATTAAAAAATATTTTATTTTTAAATAAGTATTTGAGTTTAAGTATGTGAGTTTAAATATAAAAGGAATATGATCAAAGGTTTGTTATACCGCTCTTGGTCTCTTTCTTCCACGTTTTCAAAATCTATTAAAAGTATTGATACATTGAGCAAGTTATTGAATAATAANNNTTACTCTAAGTCCATCATAGACAGACTCACTCGTGAGACTGTAGATAAAATAATCGAAAAAGAAAAAATCAAAAATGAAAAAATTAATAGTTTAAACATTGAAACTGCTTTACACCTGGGTATACTCTAAGCTCACCTCACTCCGAGGGTTTTAAACACCTCAAGAATTCGATCTTGAAATCAACAAATAACATTTTAAATTTAAAAATTATTTCTCAATCATTTAAAGTTGAGAATATGTTTTGCAATAAATCACATACTCCTTTAGGATTGTGTTCGGACATTGTTTATCAATACACATGTAATGGGTGCAATGCCACATACATCGGAGAGACTGCCTGTCACTCTGCAAACGAGTCCAAGAACACAGTCAAAAAAGGGGAAAGAACATAACATTGCTGAACATAAAAAAACGTGTAAATGTAATATGAGCATAAATGATTCTAATATTTTGTGCAAGCATTTTAAAAATTATTGGGAGAGAGTGTCACGTGAAGCATTGTTGATAAGATCATGTGATCTTAAAATCAATGTTCAAACAACACTCTCAACTAATTTGTTAAGAGTTTTGGGATTTTTTAATAGTTGTTTTATTATATCATTTTTAATTTTAAAATATTTAATAAGCATATTCATATTAAAATATTTTACCCTTTAAATTAAACAAATAATAAATTATTCTGGTGAGATGCAAATTTAAATTAACACCTCTTAATGTTAATTATCCTTTCCTTGGCAAGTTTTGAGCACTTTAAGTAAGTATTGTAAAACCTTGTAAAAATATTTGACGTTCCATGAACTTATCAAGTATACATAATCATTTAAAAAAGTCAGATCAGATAGGGGCGTTTGATACGTTCTTGTCATGTAGAGTCACCCCTGAGGTCCTACAAATACATCAAATATTTTTGGTATTTTAAATTCTTCCAAAGAAAACATTAATCGAATAATTCACCGAAATTATTAAAAAAAACAGAAAGAATATATTTTCAAAGAAAAATGAAAAATATATGAAATGGAAATTTCGTCCGATTGTCGGGGGAGACAATTTATCTGGTAGATAAAACTGTCGGGCATAAATGTCACAGAGTGTATATAAATATACAAATGTATATACACGTATATATGGGGAGATATTATTCCACATTTGTTTCCAATGAAGAAAGAGAGTCGTTAAATTGAGATAATTTATCAGTTTGCTTCCATTCCCCCCTGACCGGCAATAATAAATCGATATTCCGATACCAGATCAACGAAAATATTTTAAAATGTATTCTTTTATCGATCTCCATGGATAAAATAGGATAATCTTTTGGGATCACGGATCACAAGTCAACTTTATCTTCGGTTTTCAACACGGAATCCTTTTCGTTTTGTACTTTTATATTTTTTAATTAGAATTTCCTTTATCTCTTGGTTGATTTATGACGGTTAACTTATTTTTATTTTTAATTAATTCAATGTTGATTCCGTGATCTTCAATGAGGCGTGGTGTCCGAAAAGAATCAAAAGTGGTCCCTATGTGACTTGGGAAGTCATGCATCTACAAGACAGAAGTATTATTTAGTTTAAAATTATAAAATATTTCTACAAAATAACAAGAACATAATAAATATTCATTTCTTGTGAGCAGAAATGGAGCAATAGCATAGTTTCGGCACTGCCGCATCGGTAAGGAGTCCCTGGGTCTCGGAAAAATGAATACCAATGTATTACTACGGAGAGAGTTGTTACCAGAAGATCGATGCCGGTCGAGACGAGAAACAAGCGCGCCATCATCGTTTAAAGTGATGCATTGATGCATTTTTTAGCAAAATTTTACACTTTTGAATATAATTTGAATAGAAAAGCGCCGAAACTATGCTACTGCTTCATCTCTGTTAACAAGAAATGAATTTTTATTATGTTTTTGTTATTTTGTAAAAATATTTTAAATTTTAAACTAAAAACTGTTTTATATTTCTTTCTTGAATTAGCGTTGGCATGAAATCGCTACCATTTTTAGTTCGTGTATTTCAGGATAGATAAATCTAGTCAATGCCCAAAGTTGGGTACACCATATTTCGTCGGATCTCCGAAGTTAAGCAATCAATGGCCGCGTTAGTACTTATTTGGGTGAGCGATAAGTCAATCGCGGAGTAATTGACTACAGGCCAGGCCAGGCAAGCTGTCTGCTACAGGTACCATGTAAACCTGTAATACATATCCAATGTTCGAATGGTTGGCGACTAAACTGGCTCCCTCACCCATATAAATCTAGGTAAAGATGGTATGTGGACACCTAGCAGGATGAAAAACAAAATCTAGCAATGGTCGGATGAGCTCCTTGGAGCCAACGGCCATCCATACCTGGAGAGGAGATAGGCGCCACCAGGTTACTTGCCTACTAAGACCATTAATGTTTGTAAATAACTGAGTGCACCCACGGCCCAACGCGTATGGTACCAAAAAAAATTCAGGATGGATTTAATCGGCATTTAAATAGTATTTAACTCCGGAAAGTGGTTCAATGGTTCATCAATAATGTCCCTATGTTTTCTACCAAATATCCTTTCGGGTTTTACACGACATTGTGTGTGTTCCTCATGAGCCATATGAATTTCCCATTTACCTTTGCAAATATCACCTAAAATTATGTGATTAAATGACGAGGTTTAACCAAAGTATTTAATGTTTGATGTCATTTAAATTCGTTAATAAGTGTACTTTTCAGAGCACAGACAAAATGTCAATCTCTTTACAAAATCCTTTTATTAGTACAACTCGGGAATGTTTCAAATATCTTTGGGAAATTATAAAGATTTTGGTCGCGTACGCCAATATTCTTCCGAAACTAAATAAACAAATCATATTTTTTTAATTTAAGCTGATTGCACAACCAAATAGTTGAAATACCGCAACGTACTTATTTTTAATTTTAGTATTTAAATTATTTAATTCTCCTTTTTTATAGATTTTTTTTCTCAATAAAAACATTCGATAACGACCCAAAATACAAAATATACACTAATTTAATCATATTTTGATACATATCAGTCTCACATTTAACAAATCGCTCAATCAATAGCAAACAAAACATCTTAGAAGAATTACAACTTTCAGTGGATAATGTTAGCATAAAAAACAAATGCAACTCTATAGAAATGTTTGATGAATAAAATTGGGGGAATGGAGAAGCTCCAACATTATTAAGAGTTTATGAGAATTTATTGATACCGATTCCATACATTCAAATGTACCCCGCGGATTTGTCTATTCTTGTCGGACTCTTCATAGTCTTTCCCTCCCAGATGGTTGAACCAGTCATTTTTATTTGTAATTAATTTAAATTGCTTTTAAAACAGACAAATTAAACCAAAACTCTAACTTGGAAAAACGTTTTTCTTTGTTGCGGGACACCTATTTAAATTTCTGTTAAAGATATTATCACTTCTGATTTTTATAATGCCTCTGGACAAAAAGACGGTGTTTGGTCGTTCCTTTCTTATGGACATATCCGACATAGTATAAAGCAAAACCACCAAACAAGACTTTAGACAGGTGCAACTGTCATACTCAAAATTGAAACTACTTCATCAAATACCTCACGGTTCTTCTCAGAATATAATTTTATCTACAATAAAGAAAGAGAAAAGCCAAAATAATCATGATTTGAAACAAGATTTTCATTGTAGCTAAAAAATACGTGGACATTAATAAATTTTAAAAAAAGCTTAAAGATAAGACAGAAAGTTTGGTTATAAGAGTTCTATGGATTCTAGACACCTGTTTTTAAGTGTCATATAAAAAGTCTCAGGAAAGGAAAGACAGAAAGATATTTGCTTTTACTATGTGAAAATAAACTATCCTGACTAATGTGAAGAATAAAATGAGGAAGTTGTATCTAATGTGAAACGATTCATCTCAGAGATTAATTAGTGTTTTGTTGTCAATTGTAATCATTATCATGTCTCTGCAAAGTACACAAAGAGAAAGTAGATCGCTTTCTCAAATTACAATTGATAGATCTGTCCAAGATTTGTGATCATAATTTCCAGTACAAACAAGGATTTATAAATTCGTATTGTTGTATTTCAATTACGTATAAATATATAATGGTAAATATAATATTATTACGACGCTTAGGCAAAGTATTCCAAATTGTAGTAAGTTAGTTATTTACTTTTTGAAACTTTAAGTACAGCTGCTTATCAAAATTCTAAATCAGAATCGTGAATTCATCCTTTAAAAATATGATTAAAATTATGATAAAACTATATATATATATTCGCGGATCTAAGTTTCCCGACTTTGCTGAATCTGCCACTAATACGGTCTTGGTTCAAGTCTCTTCGAATGGACGAATTTTAATATCATAGATTTGAAATATCTTTTTCAATATTAACCCACTAACATCTCTTTTTAATTTATATTTTAACAAGAAAACTTTTACACTCCAACGGGACAGACTCAACTTTTGTGTCATTATTAATTATATAAAGTTGACGAAACCTGAAAAAAAATTACTTTCCCTTTTCCTTTGAGTTCTTCATCTAAAGGACTCATCAGATTCACGAATCAATGTTCGTTTCTACAGTTTTTTAAATAATTTATCAAAACAAATTCTTTGATTTAATTTCTTCTTCGGAGTGAACAACTCCGATTGAGCTAATTTAAAGGTTTAAGATGAAGACAACAAGTGTGTAAATGAAAATCGTCGCTTTGTGAACATTATACAGCGATGATTTTATCCATAAAGCTGCAAAATAGCTCTACATGAGTTTCTTCAGGAAAACATAATCGCATAACTCATACCTATTTTCTGTTTCCATTCATTTGTTTCTCCATAGACAATTCGTAAAGACAAGTCCGATTGAGGCTAAAGGAGAACGTGTTGCGATTCCGTCTATTTGCTTAAACAAACGCAAATGATTTCTCAATTACACTGGTCTGAGTCACTTTTGAGGTCTAAGGTTTTACAGCTGATTCCTACCAAATTCGACCTGCCAAATTCGAATATGCTAGAGGTTTTGCTGGTCTGGCTCTGGAAATCATGCTATCTCTATATATGCATCTGATGATCGAAAGTAGTGTGCCGATAAATGATATTTTCCACAATATTCTTTCTACAACATTCTAATAAGATGAAGTTATTGTTTGCAGTATTGAAATAAGAATATACATATTAGACTTTCTATAACTGAAATCCGCGTAGCAATTTCTCGGGAAAAGCCTCCAAAAGAGTGTGAATCCATATAAATCCTTATAAAAATTCTTTGTAAGCATAAGACTGGCTATCTTCTCTCTTTAAAAATAAATATAAAAACACCGAAAAATACTTAAGTATTTATGAGTCTGATTAAATATAAACCTTTTATCTTGAGTGTATTTGCTTTTTTACACGGCAATTATCGTAGTCCAAGTATCAAGCGGAGTTCATAGCCTTACTGCAAAGCTTCAAGCTTCTGGGTGCCCGTATGTCCATAAAGCTGCACTTCCTAAGTTTTCATTTGGATTACTTTCCGGAAAACTGCGATGAAGAACAAGGTGAACGTTTTCACCAGGACATCTTACTGATGGAAGAGCAGTTTCAAGGGAGACGGAATATCAACATGCTTGTGGACTATTGTTGGTGTCTTAAAAGAGATTCTCCACATGAATAGCACAAGTGCAAAGCATTAAAGATTTTGTTACTCTCTAAATTAGCTTATCTTCTAAATTTCGATCTTCATTTTTTACTCTTTCTGTCGCATGTCATTGTCTGAATCAGTTTTCGGCGGCTGTATAGAAACTGGAGCCAAACCTGCAAAAGGAATGTGATTTTCGAATTCAGCACTTGAAATTATAAAAGATCCGATGAAAAACCTTTGACCTCAGAAAAAAATTTAAACGCAGACCAGTGTTATGAGATAAAAATAAATTCGTAATGCGAAATTAAAATTTTTTTAACCCCCCTGCTATTCTTACAATGGTTTACAACAAAATAATAAAACCACCTTTCAAAGTAAGTAGCGGTATTTTATGAAATGATGCAAAAGGATGCTGCGGACATTTTACTATTCATGGCCTGTACTATCTACTAAGAACTTGTTTCGTACACCACTCCTCACTTTCCGACTTCAAAAATAACCATTATAATTAGAATTATCGGATCAACGAACTCAGCATTGGTAATTGGAACTCAGCATAATGCAATAATTTAATATGGTTTATCAACAAATGAGGTATTTAAATCAAGACCAACCCCTCCGCTGCTTATGTCACACTTGGTAATGAAAACATGATTCCCTCCGCCCGGTCATAGACAGTAACATAATTTATAGACGGCTCCTAGGGCAATTGGACTTTTGTATCTGATTTCATGTATTTGTTTGTTTTTATCTCGACTGTCTCACTCACTATTAATTAATACTAAAATTTTGTAACATCAAAGATTCTCCGATAAATAAAATATTAATTATATAATTTAGGTTTTCATCAATCGGAACCTTGAAATTTCTCTCCAAGACTGTCTTCACAACATCGCGAGGGGCGTTAATAGAAAGTTACACAAACACGACAAAGTGAAAATATTCACAGTTTCCGGAAGAGAGATCACTAACATCAATGACTTTTACCTGAATAAAAGTCCTCTTCTGGCTTTCACCAACCCGGTCATCATGTATCCCTCGGATGTCAGGGTAATTATATTAATTTTCCATCATAATTCCCATTAATCTTTTATGTGACTTTCAGGAAATGATTCTTAATCTTTTTCCCGGTCAACAGCGAGCCAAAAGATACTTTTCCAAATGGTTGGTTGATGCGGGTAAATAATTATTTCTTTTTTATTCTTAAATTTCACTATTTGTATAATTAATCAAGTAATAATTATCCTTATTTATCATTATTTTATTTATAAATATGATTTATTCCTCGTATAAAAAGTCGTTTGACCCATTCATGTCAGTCTGTGACTGTGAGCCAATAGTCATTTATATATTTTATTTTATTATTATCATAAATTAATCCTTCTATTATAATTATTGTTTTTGTGCAATTTTGTATTTAAAATTTATTAAATAAATGAATTTTACTTATGTTTTTATTACTGCCTTACAATCACAACTTCGCAGCTCATGTTACACAAATCGATGTGCAATCTCGAGAATATTTTCGAATGGCGTTTATTGTATGTTTTTTAGGATTGTGTTTCTACAACCAGATGGAAGATTGATATTTGGAATGTCTTTAACTGTCGGACTATTCAGATAATTTATAGATGTAAATAACAACTTTTAAATAAAATAAATATATTTTTATCAGTAAATATATAAATAATATTTTAATCAAAATATTTTAAATCTACTTGAAAGTTACTTAAAATATTTTTTGTTGCAAACATTTTTTATAAGACTACTACAAAAAATCCTTTTGGCAGATTGAATAAATGTTTTAGATCTTTTTGAATGTCATTGACATATTGTGTGGACATATGTAGTGCTGGGGCACCTTCCATTGTAGGTTGCATCAAAAGGTTTATATCGTATCATACGATTTGTATGCTAAAATAAAAAACATCATTTTAACTTATTGTTTTATATTAGGTTGTTTAAAAAATAATGTCGTTTTTTTAATGGTCCTGATTTTTGATAATGTTTTGAAATAAATTTTTCTTATTTATTTATGTTTTATACATATTTTTAAAGTTTATGAAAAACTCTATATTTCTATAATACTTTGTTTAAATATTAACTCTAAAATAACGAGATTATTTAAATAGTTGTCAATATGCAATAAGTGCAATTACGACCAATTTTTATATGAATTCAAACTTGGTTACAAAGCATCGGAGGCCGCCCGTGATTTCAACGGTGCATTGGGCAATAGAACCACAAACAAACGTAATGTTATAACGTTGGTTAAAAAAATTTCAAGAAGGAGATGAGACTCTTAAAGATGATGATGGCCGTGGACGGAAACCTGCTATTGAACTTGAAATTTTGAAGGCTCTAGTAGAAGCAAATCCACGTACAGCAGTTCGAGAGCTTGTGGAGGAACTAGGTGTCACAATAGAAACAATTTCAAACCATCTGCGTGACATTGGGAAGTCGAAAAAACTGGATACGAATTAAATGACAATCAAAAAATGCGTCGTTTTGAGGCATCGTCTTCACTTCTTCTGTGGAACAAGAATGATTCGTTTCTAGATCGAATTGTAACGTGTGATGAAAAGTGGATTCTCTACGACAATCAGAGACGTTCTTCTCAATGGTTGGACCACGATCAAGCTCCGAAACCCTTTCCGAGGCCGAAATTGTACCAAAAAAGATAATGGTTACTGATTGGTGGTCTGCAGCCGGTCTTATTCATCATAGCTTCCTAAATCCAGAAGAAACAATTATGACAGAGAGATACTGCCAGGAAATTTTCAAAATGAACCAGAGACTCCAACAACATCAACCAGCATTAGTCAATAGGAAGGGGTCTATTCTTCTCCACGACATCGCATGTCTGACAATGCAACTGTTGAATGAACTTGACTACGAAACTTTGAGTCACCCACCATACTCACCGGATCTCTCGCCTACTGATTATCACTGTTTCAAACATCTTGACATTTTCCTCCAGGAAAAATACTTCTTTAGAAGTCTCTTCAATCGCGTCGGACTCATGGTGGAAGAGGCGACACAGGAACGAGATGTGGTCCTCTGACCATACGTGAGGCAATCGCCGGGCGAGAATCGATTGATCGTCGAAGATTGCGAGAATCGCCGGCTCGTAGTCCTCGATGTCGATCTGGTGGATGAGCACGTCGATTTGGCTGCGTTCGTGCAATGAGAACCGTG
>MQRK01252129.1:11968-24580 GCA_001938485.1 Girardia tigrina | reverse complement strand
AATTTAAAATACAAAATATTAGTCTTATTTTAGAAATACAAAAATATTAGCAATATTTAAATTATTATTATTTAATAGAGATTATTTACAAAAATTAATTATTCAAAAATTTATAAAATTCCTTCACAATAACCACGTTTGAAATTTCCAACTATTTATGGGACACAACGATATCTTCCAAACAAGATGACTTTTTATTAATTTGTTCTAAGAATTTCAATACACCTCTTATTGGTCTTACATTTTTATATTAAAAATTTTCGTTCAAATTGACTTTATTTCATATTTCATTAATTTAAGTATTACGAATTAAAGAGCATTAATTTACTTTTTTGTTGCAGCTTAATTACGAAGGACTGTAATACTGTGTCGGTAACTTTTCCGACTCGGACCTACACATTTAAAAATTTGAAATCCTTTACAGAATATCGCGCCTCCATTGTTGCCATTAATAACATAGGTCTTAGTAAAAGATCGGATTTACTTACTCGAACGCAACCTGGTACTCCTACGGCTCGACCGTTTATAGTATCTAAAACGGTTGAAAGTAGAAATGTTACATTAATAATAGAATGTGCAGCTTGTCTAGAACCAGAAAAGATTAATGGTGTTTTGGAATCATATTTAATAACATATCGCGATTTTCAAAATCATTCCAAAATATTTAAATCTAATGAAACTAGAATTACGGTATAATTTTCATTGTCGTATTATATAGATATTTGGAAGTAATTTTAATTTAGGTTCCTATAACAGGCCTATTACCTTATATGAATTACACTTTTAATATTTCTGTTTTCAATGGTGCTAAATATGGTCCAATAGATTCGGTTCATTGTAAAACTAAGGAAGACTTTCCAAACCCTTCTACTTATTTTCGTCCAGTTGATGTTACTTCAAGTAGTGTTACTGTTAAATGGAATCCTGCTGATGACAAATTCGGTCCTATTACAGGATATGAGTTAAAGGTGCTTTGAATGAAGTTTAGATTTTACAATCACTTTTTGATTGCAGGTGATAAAATCAAATGAGGTGCAAAATTTAATGAATCCATTAAAATTTTTTCATGTTAATAGGACAGTTGATACTTTGGTTATTAATGAACTTAGCACTCATACATATTACACAATATACTTATTTTCAATAAACAATGTTGGAAAAAGCAAACATGTTTCAGCTATGGTTCTAACAGATCTAGAAGGTATGCTTTATTTTAACTACGCTCCAAGTTCAGTAAGTATTTGTTTCATTATCATTTTTTAAATTTGGGTTTTATTACGTTGTTCCGTAAGTTCCCACGTTTTTTTATTTGACCCTCTTTCTTGCTCTTTTGTCTTATATTTGAATAAGGTAAATACACATTCGAAGGAGCTTTTTTCTCTTCAAATCTGCTATTATTATTTTTATAATATTAATTTTATTTGAATTTTGGGTTAAACAAATAAAAATTCCAAGTGTCAAAAATTTTCATTTTTATCACTAGCTTTACTTCGCCCTTTTTGTCGTAGTGACAAAACTACCGCATTTAACTAGATAAATGTGTATTATGTATTGGGAGTATGCTTTTGTTCCGTAGACTGCACAAAATTGGTTTGCCAAAGTTAATGGCAATTTCAGGCTCAACAATGCACCCCACTCTGGCGAAAACTGTCTTAGGATACTTTTGAATGAAAAAGGTTAGTAAACGAGGCTTTACTGCAAGAAAAACCTAATCGATAAAGTCAAGTGATCCTGCTATACGTCAACGCAAAGCAAACATCTCACAGCAAACACTACCAAAGCGGTCCAAATATCTGGAATAAAGTTTTTTTCAGATTCGATTATACTCTCCGGATATCTACCTAATGATTTACCATCTTTTCCAGTCCCTCTCCAGCAAATAATGAAGTAACCTTTAAAAATCAGGTTAATCTAGAAATCTTACGCAATAAATTTTTCGATACTAGACCGGGTAATTTTTTATTAAATAACTTCAATGAATTAGTCGAAAGGGGGAGGTAGGTTGGGAACTATAATAGAGGAACTATAATTAGGTTGTTATATTTTTTTTCTAATTTCAATAAAACCTTTTAATTGCAAAACACAGAATTTATGGAATCACTAAACAGTATAATCGCTCTTTTAGAGCTTTGACTCGACATAATTTTAGTTTCGGTCATTATGCTGAATAAATGATGTATTTCTAAAAAATCAACAAAAAGAAATGGATTTGAAATGATAATTCGTCGCCTCAATCGATTCTTTACTTCTCAATAGATAATTAAGACAATAAGAACAAGTTTCCAAGTACTATGAGACAATTTTAAATTTGAACTGACTGGAATCTAAGTAAAACATACAAGGAATTCTGTGATATTAATTGGGAAATTTTATCTTAGGGCATTTTTTATTATTTTTAGGGTTTCGAAATGCTTTACCTTTTCAATTTTAAATGTTAATCAATGTATTATATTGTGTTATTAGCAATGATTCACAGTACAAGCGCTCATAATCAGGGCTTCCAATTTTTCCCCGTTCTCGTTCCCTGGAAATTCCGTGAATGGGAATGGGACCGGGAATGAAATTTTTAAAAATCCGTTTCCTGGGATTGGGAATGGAAAATGAAAATCCTAAAAAAATGTTTTCTGGGAATTCCCATTCTCGGGAATAATGTAAATCAAAAGTCTTCTGAAAAATAGAAAATTCATCTTTTGAAATTGATGAAGTTGTATCTTTGCAACATTTGCAGTGATCCGAAAGAATGAACAGTGACTCGATCTACTCGGCTGTGAGTGTTCACTAATTAGGGTTTTAGAATGACGATTTGTTTCTCAAATGTGGGCCTCCCATCTCTTTCGAATGGTATTGAACTACTAGACTCTTTAGAGGGTCCACCCAAACTAAAGAGTGCTAGCTGCCGCCCGATAGGCCTCCTACGGGATCAGATCGTACGATGGTCAAATCCATATATATTTTGGAATTGTTCATCAGAAGATTGTTTTATATGTTTCTCTTTTGTTTTTGTTGTTAAGGTCTTTCTTTTCTGATAATTCATACAACTTTGCACAATTTCCTTTACCGTTTTTCTCATATCTTCCATATCGAAATTATCTTTCAAATAATTATAAACTTTCTTGCTACCAGTGTGACACAGAATCTTGAGTATTTCTTCCACGAATTCAGTCCTTTTACCTTTCGGAATCCAGTATTTGTTATCTATTGTCGTTACGATATCATCTTTCAGTAACCATTTCTTTGTTTTCCCAGTTTTGATATTTGATCTAATCTGTTTTATCTCGTCATTATCTTTCTGCCATTTGAATCCTTTGGATTCATCGTCTAAACCTAGGATTCTTGTTTTAACTTTACCCTTCTTAGCTTCCTCATGCATAGTTTGACCTTGTCCACACATTTCACAGGAATTTCTCGATATTGCATCGGCGTTAGAGTGTTTTTCACCTTTCCGGTATTCCATTGTCATATCTAACCCACTTAGAAAAATTTTCAAAGTTTGAAATTGCGGATTGATGGGGTTCTTTGTCGTCATCATAAAGTTAATGGCTTTATGATCCGTTCTTAATAAAAAATTTCTTGCCGTACAGATAGTGCTTGAAATGTTGTGTAAAATACTACCCAAATTCATATGTATTCGGACACGTAAAGTAATTCTTCTTAAAAATTTTAAATTATAAATAATGTGTACTTATTTGTATTATAGATGAATTATTTTGATATTTTACGATAATCTAAATACAATTCTAAAATAATTTGAAGAAATCATAAAAAAGTTAACTAATAAAAATTTTATTCGCATTTAAAAAATTTGTTCTCAAATACAAAAGAATTCGGACATCTACTTTTCAATTCAAAAGAATTCGGACACTTAACAAAAATTATAATATAAATGTAGGCAATGAATTATTTTAAATTCAATATGGATTATTAGTAAAAACACATATAGTTATTGTTGCTTAAATATTTCAGTCGATTAAATTTTCGTTATTTTTAAAATATGGTTCGTGGAAAAAAGATGCATACGGAAATGCATGAGAAAATATTTGCCATGCATGTTAAATGAAAATTAGTAAGGGAAATTTCAAAAAATTTAGAGATAAGTAAATCGACGGTGTTAGATAACATTAAAAAAGCTAAATACCGTCAGAATAACTCATCTCCAAAGAAATCTGGACGACCAAAGTTGACTTCTGCTACTGATAACTGGTGTTTGAAGAGGTTAATTCCTCAATATCGTCATGCTACTGTTCAAGAAATCAACGAGAAATGGAGTATGCAAACAGGCATTTCTTCTTCTCCGTCCACTTGCCTATGTTGAATACATGAATACATGAATTCATTCTACAAGGTAAGATTTTCTTAATGAAATATAAGCATTGCGTAACACTTCCTTAACACTGTTATATGCCGCTACAGAAGCTTTTCTTTTCTTTTTATCATATTCGAACATTCTCGTTTGAATGTCTTCAATCTCTACAGATTTCTTGACATTTCTAACAGCTATTTCTTTCTGCGTGTTCTCATCATCTATCAGTTTAGCGTAGACCAAATTTGATAGTTTTTTTTACCTAATTTTTCCTCAATTAACTTTTCAATGATTTCATCTTTTTCTAATTCAATTCTCATGATCCAGTTCTCATTTCTACCAGTTCCTTCATTAGATCCAGGATAGATTTTTCCTTTGAAAACGCGGATCTTAGTTTCTCTTCATATGTTTCACTTACTGCTGCTTCATATTTTATTATGACATCCGGAGTCATATATGGTGTTGTTAATAAGATTTTTCTCTCCTCTGAAAATCCCCTTATCTTCGCATACCTGTTAAAGCTCGTTATGAATGCCTTTTGTTTTTGATCCATCAATTATCTCCGGACGTCTAATGTTCGGAATCACGTGTTCGTGTGTCGCCATATTAAGAACACCAACATGAGTTTTCGAATTTTTATTTTCAATACAATTTGAATTGTCTTTGGACAACTCTCAGCCAAGCTTTCGTAATTCGACATTGTTTTAAATTAATAAATTGTAGTTAATGTTTTTAATAAACATGTATTCGAACAAATTTTTCATTATTTTCAGATTTTAATTTTAAAGTTCTAATTTTTTAATTTTAGTAATAATTTTATCTACATATTATTTTTTTTTAAAAATGATTTTATTTAAAGAAAGAAAATTTATTTAATTTAAAACTTAGTTAAAAGTTATTTACTTTATTTAAGTTTTAATATTAAAATTTGAAACGATTTGATATTTTTAAAGTTTTTAAATATCTTATGCTGTAATAATTATTTATCGTGAACATCTAAAATATCAATTTTCCATCTGGGTGGGAGAAACACATTTCCAAATACTAAACTCAACATACAAAATTCAACAAACCAATTTCAACATAAAGAATTTAAAATATTCCTCACAGTTACAAAGATAGATTGATAGAAATTCAAACAAAATCTCATCGATAAACTAATCTTTTTGGTTCATGTAATAAAGGAACATCAAACAGTAAATTTTTGTTTCAGTATCAATGTAAAAATCTTTTAGAAATGTTTAAACAGTGACGTTAAAAAAGAGCTATCTTGAGGTCTATACATACGTCGTCGTTAATTTCAACTATTCACCTAAAATATATTTTGGAAATAAGTTACGTGCTTAACTGGTTGAATAAAAAATATACATAATTTCACTTGTCTCAATTTGATATTTTACCTTTTGGGTGCCATAATTTAGTTTTCACACATGAGTTTATTAGTACAATTTGATTATTAGCCTTTAGTAATAAATGATCAATAAAATAAAATATATTTATATAGTTTACACATTTGTGTGGTGTTTTTTGGAACATTAAAAAATACATTGATCAAATTAAGTAAACTGTATTTACTTATTTCATAAAAAAACGTAAAAAATATTTTGTCGATTTTCTTATAAAACTGGTAAAACGACAGTATTAAATTAAATCATTCAAATTTACTCTTCTATATTGTTACCAAACTCATTATGAGTAGTAGTAATATTAGTCATTTTAAAATCGCTATTTACGGGTGTAATTGAATCACGGAATTGTGCAATTTACTGCTCATCGCGTTCACATTTATGCACGTTTCATATTTGACCATAAAAGAATTTGTTTAGAAACACCATTTAAAACAATATACAGGTAGTCGTCGGACTTACGACCTATGCAACTTACGACCATTCGACTTTACGACCACAATCGCTAGCCGCGGCGTACGACAGTGCATACCAGTTTCCGGTAGCACTACCATATATGCGTGTACCATTTCAACTGGATCTGGTCTGCAGACACTCCAGGCACCTCATGAGTTGTCGAACACCGTTTAAATCCCGCATCGCTGATGATGTGAAGTGGAATCTGTTGCATTTATTTTATTTTTCGAAAATACGTTATTTTGAAAACATCGAAAAAAATTAAACATTTTTTTAATAAAAAAAAGAGCCAGAAAGAAAGTTTACCACTAAGGGATTATTGGAAGGTTTATCTTTAATGAATAAACTTCTTATACATTTCAGTGCAATGGACCGAAACATGGAACGATTTTCAAGAATTGAACGGATGGCACATGATATGTTTCGTCCGTATCGTGAAATTTATGAAGAAAAAAAGAAACAAACAATTCAGACAAAGTTCACAATGTTTATGAAAAAAACAACTCCGGTAACCCCAACTGCTGCCTCAGATGACGACATCAATGATCCGCAGCCAAGCACCAGCGGCCAATAAAATGTTTCATACATGTCTATATATTTGTATGTTATGTTTTGCAATTGGAAAAATGTTTCCTATTGTATTTTTTAAACCTGTATTTTGTAATTTTGTATGTTTTGCAAATATTAAACCAGTTATACCAGTTTCACAGTACTGTACATATAGCCTACTCAACTTACGACCAAATCGTGTTACGACCGGTCTGTCGGAACCAATCGTGGTCGTAAGTCGACGACTACCTGTATACGGTAGTCAAAAACCCCCAGACAAAAAGTACAGCGGACCCAAACTCCCGTGGACAAATACCTCATATGATCAATCTTTCCTTGCAAAAAAATAAAGATCCAACAATAGAGACCAAAGTTATTATTTCCGGGTTAAGGTTAGAGTTTAGGTTAGGATTAGGGTTATGGTAAGGAATAGGGTTAGGTTTAGAGTTAGGGTTAGGCTTAAAGTTAAGGCTAGTGTTAGTATTAGGGTTAGGATTAGGGTGAACAAGTATACTGCACTCAAATTTTAGCCAGTCATTCGTTACAAAACCCGTAAAAAAGTACACAGATATGACCAAGAGGTTTTTGTCCTAGACCCAAGGATTTATTCATAGTGTATACACATATTAATACAGATATATGGTATTGTCTACCGTAAATACATAAATATAATTTACATGAATCTAATTTCCTTTCAAATATTTCTAAATTGAGAGATTAAATTTGATGTTATTGTTGAAAATCTTTTATAAATAGATATTTAAATTTTCAAAAGTAAATAAACTTTATGTATCCTGTTACAATTCAAATACTAGGCTTAAAGTAAGGACAGAAGTGATTCTTAAGAAATATTAAGATGAAATATTTTAGTGATTCTTTCTTTATTATCCAGTAATTGAGACATTTCAGTTTCTGCTATACTTTTTTTCAATGATTGGAGCGATCAAATTATTAACTATTGTTTGTAGTCAAAGTTGTCGACCTATTAATCTATTATGACCAAATTTTACAAACACAATTAAATTTGAGACTTTAATTTGGTGAAAATCTTGTATTAAATTACACTATTGTCATTAAAATTTTGTGTCATTTATTCGAAACCGAATATTGTCCATTAGAATAACACCGCAGTATTCTGATACCCTCCAAAATGTTTTAAGAAGGATTTAGACGTTATTAGTTTTCATATTGGTGTTCGTGGTCAACAAAACTGATTTCTGCGAATACTGCATCCACACTGTTTCTATCTCTTAAGTAATTCCTATTTTACTAAATTCTTTTGAAAATTTTATTTGTAAATTAATTAATGATGTCACTGTATTCTAAGTGTATTTATTAAAAATATTATCTTTTAAAGTTTTAATTAAATATTAAAAATTAATTTTATTTGAATAATTGGAACTTTGTCTTCTGCAATTGTGTAACATCTATTTCTCGTCACATGTTAATAATCTCTAAAGAAGAGAGTTATTTATTTCTTGATTCAGTAAAGGAAAAAAGTCTAAATTCAATTTTTATATGTATAATATTTTATATACTGATCGACAAATTATAATTTTCAGATAAATTAGTATAAAATACAAAAATTGTATTTGATAAAATCTTTAATTTTAAGTTTATTTAATTATTTTTAGTCAGAAGAAAGTTTTCTTTGAATCTAAAAATAATGTCACCGATAGATAACATTTATAAATATTAAATTATTGATGCTTCATTTACCTTTTATTTTAAATAATTTGGTCTTGTTTGACTGTTTATATTGGGAGATTATATATTTTTTTATGAATTTAATATGCACTACATTTTAATTTAATTATTTATTTGAATTTTACGATTTCAAAGTGAGACATTTATTCTGTTTTTGCAGTTCCTTTTGCTCCTCAAATAATTTCCGCTAAAAAAGTGGATAACTCTGTTCACATATCCTGGACAATTCAAAAAGGTCTTCATAACTTTAGCTATAAATTTTGCTTCAATTACGATTTGATTGGAAAAATTGAAAATTGTGTTCAAATACAACCTGATAAGAAGGACTTTGCGTCTTGCAGATGCTTGGCCAATGAAACTGTGCATTCGGTAATGGTTTCTCTTTGTCTTCGTCATTCTTTTATTAATTTATGTAGGGTTGAGTATTTTATAATGTAACTGATGATTGCTATAATATGGTGGAGTAATAATATTGCAATTCTCTTTTAAATTTGAATTATCGATAAATACTGGGTTTAACATAAAAGCTTTTCAAATAAGAATAATCTCAGCTATTGGAACTATAAAAATTTAAATAATGTTTCGATTTCAAATTTTAGAAAGGTCATCTGTTTTCTGTTTAAGGAAAAATTTTTAAGATCTTCATTTAAAAACCTATGAAATTTTAAATGGAGTCGTTTTATTTTGAACAAACAATTTTTTTCCAATATCGAATTTTCCAGATCGTACGAGCCGATATAATATCATTGTATTTTCACTGAACACGATTTAGTTTACTTTTTATCCATAATTGATTTTTTTGATCAGAACTAATAGTGATCCTTCCACAGGTTCACCTACGGAACTACTTTTCTTAAAACAAAAACGTAATGCGTAAGTATATAACCAGGCATTCGTAGTCTGTTTAATTCATGAATCTCTCGTTTATGCAAATGAAATTTTTATATATATAGGTCCTTTAAAATAGTCCTTGGAATTCGAACATTTAATTAATAATAGTATAAAATATATCAATGAACATTATAATTCATTTTAGCACACTAGAAAAAATATTTTTTTAACGATTTATCCAAGAAGCATTTTCGGGACGTAACTATTATTCAAATCTTCACAGAAAATTAAAATCAAATGACACTTTTTTGAGAAGCTTTTATTCTCACGTTGAGATCAAATTCCATCATATTTTGAAGTACATGTAAGACTTTAGGTAACTCAAAAATTAATTTGCTAGCAGACCATGGAACAAAATAACTTAAATCATTGAAATTTGAAATAAATGAAAGTACACTGTTGGGTTCTTGATCAATAATTGAATTCGTGAGAACGCAAAACTTTATTTCTATAATATTTAACAATTATTCAAACAATTTTTGTCGAGAAACTTTTCTTTTGGACCAGATTGTTTATACTAGGGAGTGTAAACTGGTTAACCGGTTATCCGATATTCACCAATTATGCATAATAATCGTCTATTCGGTTAATAGATTTTTTTGGACGATTAACCGATTATTACACCAATTCAACATGTATTTCAAATTCAATTTTGATACAGAAATTGTAGCATCAACACATAATGGCGCAGCAGTAATGGTTAAGTATGGCGAAACGTTTGAAGCATTTAGTCAATTATGTTTTAATAATGGAATCCATTTGGTTGTGTGCGATGTATTTTATAAGAAAAACGAATTCACTGAGAAAGAAGATATATTTAAGGACATTTCATCAGAAAGCAAAAATGGAAGCGATGATGATGACGAAGGGGGGAAATAATGGGAACAATTTTTATATTGATGGTATTATAAATTTTGAAATGGAAATATCGAGTACTGTTTGTATTCGCCCAGATATTGGAAAGCTTTTAAAGGAAGTTCGAAAAATTGTTACTTTTTTTAAAAAATCTGCTGTAAGATCGAGTGTACTTCAAAAATTTATTGTAAATCAAGAAGGAAAACAGCTTAAGTTATTACTTGATTGTAAAACGCGTTGGAACTCATTGGTCCATATAATAAGACGTTTTCTAAATGTGGTTAATTGCATTAATATGGCTTTAAGTGAACTTGGTTATTTAATGAAGAAAATTTAGAGATTTTGAAGGAAATTTTACTCGTACTAGAGACCATGGAACTCACTGTAATGGAGCTGAGTAAAAATGATTCGAATCTGTTGATTTCTGATTTATTGATTTATTTAAACAATTAAACAAACTAAAAACTAGTCTTTCAAAAGAAATGATTGAAGCTTTGCATAGACGTGTTATTCAATGGAGTCCGATTAATTTTGTTTCTCTTTTGTAATTCTTACAAAACGGGAGATACCCAAATCAAATAAATGATTCCCATTCCGAAATCAAATATTCATCGAAAATTGCGAATTTTAATTTTTATATTCAATTGTAAAATAGCTTTAATTATTATATGTTTTGTATACGATTATTTATTTATGTGATTAAATCTGAATTGTAATATTGGTAACTTCCTGAATTGTATTAATTATAGAATTTTTATACATTATGTTTAAAATATTTTTCAGTTTAAATTTTTAAAAATTCTAAAAATTTAATATTTACATACAATATTCCATTCTCATTAATCTACCATTCACCGCTATCAATTGTCACTTTAGAGATCTGTTTTCTTATCCTTTCAACATTTGATAATAATAACAATCGATACAATACTTCAATTAATCATTACAATGAAAATTACCTTGAGCATTTCAAGGTAAAGAAAAGATAAATTCGGTTTAGCTTCTTCAAAAATCACGCTCATTATCAGGGCTTCCAAATTTTTCCCCGTTCTCGTTCCCTGGAAATTCCGTGAATGGGAATGGGACCGGGAATGAAATTTTTAAAAATCCGTTTCCTGGGATTGGGAATGGAAAATGAAAATCCTAAAAAATTGTTTTCTGGGAATTCCCATTCTCGGGAATTTGAAGCCCCGCTCATAATGTAAATCAAAAGTTGTATCCAGAATTATTCTGTTGTATCCAGAATTATAAAAGTATTCTTCCAATAGTTTGAAAAAAAACAGTACATTATTTATTTCAAAAAAAGTAAAGCTCGAACTTTCTTTAGTTGCGAAGAATCTTTGTTGCAAATTTGGTTACATTTGAATGTAAATTATAAAAACGAATAGCAAACAGACAAACTTCTTAATATACTAGGTTGTCACAAAAGTTATTAGCGTTTTTATGTTCCATTACATTTGTTTTTCTATTTCTCAAATAGATTAATTTTCTGCTACCAAATTTGGTATCATTTTGAAGTTTTTAAATAGGAAAATCTTTTTCTGTTATGAAATTGTTTTTATTATTGATGTACTTTGTTATATTATGAACATTTGAATGTACATAATATAATTGAAGATGAACCATGGTCATGGCTACAACTGGTGGTAAATCAGGAGGAGCTGCGTATCTTGGTTGAACAACAGCCCTTCCAAAAGCACCATTACTCGTCATTTGTACAATCTTGGTACAATTATTTTCGAACTCCCTTAATTTGACTGAAAATCAATCTCAGTGTGGAATAGACTTCTGTCCTGAATAAGGGGGCGGAAAACAGTTGCTGCTACCTTATCAACGAATTTAATATGTCGTCTCAACTGGGTGCTTTGAAAAGAAGATCGTGTTGTGCGTGTGGTTTAATTAAACAATCTATGTGTACTGGGAGTTCGTTCTGGATGGTTGGGCCATATGCATTAATCTCTACGCCAAACAGCTGGAGCGCTTTCATGATGCTCTGAGCACCACAATGGTTAATCACGTAAAAAGCACTTGATGCTTGAATATCTAAATTGAATTTACAGAAAGTGCAGGAGAAATATAGGAGCTCAGGCATTGAAATCCTGCCGCACCCTGCTTGTAGCCTTGATCTCGTCGTCCTTTGAAATTTTCACCTGTTTATATTGTTAGGTGATTTTCTTCGTGGTAATTAGTTTACATATGAGGAGGATGTGAAAACTGCTATCGTCGATTCTTCGCCTCGAAATCACATGAGTGATACCGTCATAGCATAAAGCAACTGACTGGGAGGTGGTTTCAAGTGATAAAAGACAATGAATTGTACTTGGAGGAATGATCATTCTTTGTTTAACTGATATTCACAATTTAAGTTTCTGACTGAAAGACAATTTTTGTGTCAGCATAATATATATATATATATATATATATATATATATATATATATATATATAT
>MQRK01252127.1:0-16004 GCA_001938485.1 Girardia tigrina | reverse complement strand
ATTATCAGTCGGTTGCCATATAAAGGGATTGCCTACTCGAATATTATTCGACAGGCATGTCTGTTACTTCATTCACAGACACACACACTCACACATCGACACATACACACATTTTCATTCTGCTGTTAAAAAGCTCGGAAATTATTATTTTTTTTCAAATATTTTTAATAAGAAATTCATTGAAAATGAGAATCAAGTCGAAAATATTCCACGGATTTTTGTGTTTGATTTGCGGATTATTGCTGCTGATGATCACCGTGGCCACCGACACGAACCTCGACACGATGCTCGACCCTGTGTGCCAGGCACGCTGCCTCAGACTCTTCAAGGACTCGGTGAGCACCCCGTGATCTATTTGTTAATTAATTGATTTGATTTTCATTATTCTATTAATTTTGAATAAATATTTGCTTTAATCTGTAATAAATATAAATTATTTTCTCCCTATATATCATCATCATAGATAAAACACTTAATTAAGTTTCTTCTCGTTGAGTCTTCTTTTATTAAAGGAAATAAAATTACTTCCGATAAATGACACTAGAGAAAGAATTTTTAGGACTTTTTACGAGCTTTTGTGGTCGTTAGTTTTGCTTTTACTAACCGGAAGTAACCTGGTCTTCCTATTCTGCTTGACTCTAATAATTCGTCGAATGTTAATACACCTTTCAACAATCTTTTCTAACCGAACATCGACATAAAATACACAAAATAACACCGAGTTTCGGAAATTCTAATTATTTTTGTTATTTTATACATGTACTTTCTATTCGGGAAGTTTGATATTCGAATACGACGAACGAAGGTTGGAAAGGTTAAAAAGTTTTTAAAAAATATAAAAGGACAAGCAAAAATTTTCGTTTAATTAAGAGAAAAAAATGTAGCTGATTATTATTTTAGTTTAAACTATAATTTAATTTAATTAAAAAATTAATTTTCAGATGAATTAAAATAAAATATACGTGTATTAACGATTTATAATATTTAAATTAATAATAATTAATTAACGTAATTATGGATCTTTTATAACCAATTTGCATAAAGCTCGCGCGTTGGGTCATGTTCAAAGACCTCATTTGAGTGTTGTATATATATGCACATTTTTATATGGCGATAATCTGTTATTATTGGTAATTATTATTGGTAATCGGTATCAAATTTACGTCCAAAAATGTACTTTTGTGTTCTCTGTTACCAAAATGTACTTTTGTAAATTCGTATAAGAGTAATGCGCTACTCCTCATCTTTCTTCCTGGTCTTTTGTTTGTGAACTCTAACTAACCTTTGTCAGAGGGTGTTAAGATTATTAAAGAATTTCCAAAGGGATGGGACCTTTCTCCGGTACGTTTTTATCAGGATGTTTAAACCTTATTATATTATAATTGATTTGATTTTTTTTATGATTTTCTTCCTATTCCACTTTACTAATCATAGAACATCATAAGAAAATAAATGCAATTTGAGAAACTTCATATATATCAAATAAATTTTGTCCATTTGAATCATTTGATTGAACCCCTCAACGTTCATCTAAATAAAAAAAGTAAAAATATTGAACTATTATTTATTTAGCTGATGAATCAACATCAAAAGTGTACATAAAATATCATATAAGAGTGACTATTCGACGTATAATCATACTCTAAAGTGGGAGTTGTGACGCCACAAAGTTTGTATAATTTGAGCACATTTTTCAACTTTAGTTCGACAAATAAATTTGGACGATTTCTGTGTGATTTTCGAATTTTTTTCTATTTTCACTCTACCGAAGTAAAGGCGAGAAATGAGTAGGAACGATTCGGACAATAAATGCGAAGACCCCGCATAAATATGCGTATATGTTCGACAGAGTCTCGCTTATCCCTTCTATCGTAAATGAAATTTTTATTCAATAAACATGCTAATAAATAAATAAATAATATCTTCTAAAAATCTTCATTTGTTCCAATTTCAAGTGTTCTAGAGATACTCAAATTTATTATTTGAGTGTTACTTCATCTCCTCCACAATCCTTCGACGATGCTGCAATTGACCATGTTACGTCACACCAATCGTCATTGCAGGCTCCTTGAGTCATGCGATTGTTGAGCGATGAATGATAAAGTCAACAACGAGTCATTGCTGTTGTTTACCTAGAACCATGCTGAACAACTCTCTGCTGTCTTTTGTAGACGAGAAAGTGATGAAAATGCGCCCTCGCGCATCTGCCAGATATTGTTCGACAAAATAAAACCGTTAGTAATAAAACAATCAAATTCTCTTCTATTACTCACTGCTGATTTCCATGCCAATTCGGTTGGAATGTTCGTTGCTATTCGAACGCGAATGCGCGTCACCGAAAGTCGGTTGTAAGATAAACAATAATGTTTTTACAATTGGTAAATATTGCCGGCAGAAGATTGGTACGACTGAACGATGATTAATCCCTCCGAATTCGAACTCGGTTCGGTTTTCGCGGCTATTTTTACCCGGTTCATTTTGTTACTTTTAAGAAAAAAATAATTTGTCTGTAACGAAATTTGGTCGTGGAAATTACGTGCTTTAAAATTGCCTGTTTATTTTTTGGTAATATTAGCGGAAGGAAAGGGTCGATGTCACGAAAGGAGGGGGTCACAAATGAGGAATTTGTGGGGGATATGATGGAATGGAATTCGCTATAGTGATAAATATCAGTAAAATGAATTTGTTATATTTTTTTAGGTAAGACTTAAAGATTTGGTTTAATAAAATTGATCAATAATTATGATGATCCAATATTTACTAAGCCGGTACAATTCGATCAAAAAGTATTTTAAATATTCATTTGAAAAGCGGTTAGACATTGTATTGTCTTGCTTCATAAGGTCTCGGGTTTCGTATGTCGAGGGTTTTACATTGAAAATAGAAAGAAATGTAACTTCAACATCATAAGTCAATCATATATATTCTCCACCATTGCTCATAACCTTCTAAAGATTCTCGATCAATTATTTTATTAAATTTCCCCAAAAATTATTGAACCAAATTTGTCGTGATTGTCAATGATGATGAAATTGTAAATGAGGATGATTGAAAACTACGGTGGAAGTTGAAGAACCCTCCATTTGAGCTAACGAAGGACGGTTTTGACGTTGTTTACCATGTGAGGCTTTGCATTTTTATGGAACATCTTGTCGCTCGAGTCTGCTTTACTCGACAGCTTCGTTACTTTCAAGCACTTCCCAGAGATTTAAGATCTATCATAACTCTTCCCTTTGACACGGAACTACTTATAAAATTTGATTTGTTGGACTTTCATCTTGAAATAGTACATTTGGATTTACACTTGAAAGTTAAAAGACTTTTTATATTGAATTTCTGTAACATTTTTAAATAATTCATTAAAAATGTCCCAAGCTAATTCTATAAGTTCTCAATGAGCTTAGCATTGGTCTTCTGTATATCTGCTCTTAGTAAATAATCATAAGTTAATGTTAATGAGCCTATCTGAAATGTTCAAGTAGGGCTTCCCCCTGTATAAATCATGGCTTTATGGAAGAAACACCACTCCAAAAATTTAGTTTATCTCTATAAATAAAGCCTCGGAAGTAAGACTTCTAGAAAAGAACTGATGTCCCGGAGGCCTCAATTTTTTAATGGTGGCAATTAACGAGTTAATGTTATACGATAGGGTGATCAAACCCTATCGAATAGTATCCTTGTGCTGATATACACTTGTATATCATGAATTTCGACAAGAATTTTTAAACCTTATCATAGATGTCTCCTTGGAATGACATTCAGATGTGAACAAGCATTTTATTCAATGAAATTATGTAAAAACAAAAGAAGATAAATAGCAAATTTAACAACAAACATTAAAAAAACTAGCCAAAACCAAGAAGGATGAAGAGTTCAATAATTGCTTAATGTTTATGTTATATAATAGATATTGATCATTAAAAATGTTAATTTTTATGTCAATAAATACACATTTATTAAAAAGTTGTTTGAATTTATTTTTGTGCTCCAATAAAAAATTAAATAAAAAAGTCCTTGAGTTATGTGGTCTCATTTGAACTCGTACATGAATCAACCAGTTTGACCCGCCCCGGTACCTCCCCAATATATAATAAATCATTGTGAAAGGCATATGACTACTTTAATCAGATTTTTTAATTGAATTTTTTATATTTACAAAGTTATAAACTGATAAAAGTACATAATCCGTGATCGGATGTTCAAATTATCCACAGTTTTCGGTAAGAGACCTCTTCAAATGTCTCAAGCTAGCGGAACCCTTCTGAACGCAACAACCCTTTTCGACATGTAACAATGTTTACATAATGTTATCTGATATGAAAGTCTAAAATAACAACTTTTATCTCTTCGATTATATAATCATATTATTTATATTTGTGAGTTGTCATATGAGAATTGAATTACTCAATAAACATTTAGCTCTTATCTTCGGTCCTCTGTTACTCAGCCAAATGTTCGTTTAGGGATTTATTTGTCTTAATCACGACTGACAAAAACGAGTTTACCAATGACTAATTTTCGAGCGCTTCTTTCGCGGTCAGAATGTCGTTCCTGCGCCATCGCAATTCCATTCATTCTTTGATGAATAAAATGAATATCTTTGACTTCAGAACGATCGCGTAAATCAGATAGAAAATATTCATATGAATTTGTGTATTCTATATTCAAATATGTAAAATAAGGTGCCGTAAAGAAAATAACATTTCACGCGGATTTTGTTTCGACTTTACAACTGCTAAATGGACAAATAAATGTGCAAAAATTATTTGATAATCGAGTTAAAGTCGCAAATATTTTATATTTATATCAATCAACGATGTTAACATAATTTCTGTACTGCTTTCAGGGTGATGGGGAATCGATTTACCCGGTCGTCCGGGGGTCGTAGATGACGGGGACCCATTTGATTATATGGTTTTATATGAAGACTTCAAACTAATTAATTTTCGTATAACTATAAAATATAAATTTACTATTTAACCCGGTCATATATTACTGAAACATCACACTGACAACGATATAAATAAAATTTTTATTATCAATTTTATGTTGATAAACCGAAGGAATGACACGCAACCCTACGAAAGAGCTCAGGGGTTCTGATTTATGGACACGGGTTATACTCACGGGTTGGTGAGACTCTCGCGGACGTCGAAATGGTGAATGAAATATAAATTATCAATTATATGTGACATTTAATAAACAATTTAGAATTACTAATTAAACGTCTGATTTAAGCCTGAATCTTAATTTTATTATTTGCGGCACTTTTCGATATCTTTTGATAATATTAGTCTACGGTAATACTTTAATTTATATTAGTCTTTTGTTGACAATTACATCTATTTTTATTTTAATCTATCTTGTTTTGTTCTTAATGTTTTGCAAATATATACATGCAAATAATGAAGGATGAATACTTAGCGTTAGGAACCACCTACCCTTTCCATATGAATCTCGTGGCCTCGGTGTATCAAAATTGCGGGGTACATCTAGACGTGTGTCATCCAATATGGATGGGGATTTTTAAAATCCCGAAATAGGCGGGTTAAAGAATATTAAGATTCACACAAGAATGTAAAAAGGTGTGACTATACCTATTACAGTGTATTTGTTTCAGATGCATGAAAAAACATAATTTTATCATAAAACAATTTAATAATAGTTGCTGCAATCGAAAAATTCAAACTATTCCATTTGTAGAAAGGTCGGTATACTTCCCTTAATATAACGCAGCTTGGAATAAGCAAACCTTTGAATTCTACTCAGGGGTATTATAAAATTTTGTAGAAAACCTTGCATTACAAAGCACTCTGAACGATAATAATGATGCATCTTCTCTATAAATTAGAAAAAGGTTCTACGTTTTCTTAAGTTTAACTCAAAATAACACATTATTTTTATTAAATATTGTCTTACATAGAAATAGAACCATATTAAAAATCGATATATGTGGAAATGTAGACTGTTTTTGACTGATTCTGCAATATTTATATATTTCAATTAACCATTTGTGGTCCTGTACTTTCGTAATGAAACCACCTTCTCATTGCAAGTTACCCAGCAGCCCGGTGGTTCCAATGCAAACCACAATACTGGTTGTATTGTCGTGACATCTGTGTCCGAAAAATAAATCTTAAATTTCAAATAAGTTTATAATTTATACCATTTTTAAATATATGTTTAAATAAAAACATTTTCATTATTATCCTGTTTTAGTTTCTTAGTCCTAAAGGGTTAATAAAATAATGAAAAGCTTCCGCTAGTTTCCTCTTCAAAAATAAAAAGATTTTTATGTATTATTTGGTTAGAGCGAGCGTCTGATATAACTGCCAACCACACGAGGTCCCTCGAATCTCGTTATGACCAAAGTGACGGCAATCGTTTGTAGAAAAATGTTCAATTTTGTGACCCAGAATTGTCTGTGAAGTATCCATTATAATACTTCCAATATTTCGGATAGATTATTTTCATCAAAGGTTTATTTTCAATGAAATAGTTTTGAAAAGATTTTTTTAACTGAAAACTGCTTTCATCAAAATTAATAAGTTATAAAATATTTTTTTCAATTTAATTTTCATTAATGGAGAAAAAGTTTAAATAATTTTTAAAAAATTTAAAAAAATTTAAATTTTGATTTCAATTTAGTTGAAATTTCAAGAAAATGTCTAACAAAAAATTAAAAAAAGGATTTTGATCTTTATGAACTTATTCAAAATTTTTCAAAAAATTTATTTCATTGTAATTTAACTATGTTGAAAGTAAATATTATTATTTTTATTCGATTCAAAATATATAAATATATAAATAAAAATATATAAAATCGTCATTTGTCATGTAGAATCAAGGTAATTTGAACTAAAAATAAAAACAATTTTAATTAAAGCGAGATGAAAATTTAGAATTATTTTGACATTTTTTGTTTAAAACTTATTATAGTTCTTCATCTCGATCTTGATTTCGAAAGATTTACAATTCGAGCAGTTGAAGAATGCTTACTAAATAATGAACACCCATGTGCGGACAAGTATTGGTACGGGTTAGTGTAACAACATGGTTAGTTTGTGGGTACAGAAATAACGATAGATACACTATATAGATGTCAACTATATAGATTTTGGAAAAATTTAGACAAATAAAAACTAGTTTTTACATCAGTCGATCATAGGTGCCCTCTCAGGATTTCTTCCAGGGGGCCAAAAAAACTTTTCCTTAGGTAGAATTTTTCTCGTGGGGAGGGGCAAAATTTAAAAGTTCGGTGTAGAATGTTTTGCAAATAGTAATTTATTTAATTATTCTGTTTTGTTCTCTTCAAATTCAAAATTATAAAAAAATCACATTAATAAACAACAACATGCACAATAAACAAAATTACAAAGTAAATATTCAAATTGATTGTTATCATAACAGGCATGTTTTCTTACAGGTATTTCTTAAATAAGTTTTTGTACACCATTTATTTTTCTGGCCATCAGAGAGTAAAAACTTTATGAAAATAATATTTAATTCATTGTTATTCATTTATTTGATTATTAATCTATTTTTGGAATAGAATTTTCGGAATGTACTTTTTCTCAGCCTATTTATATAATATATTTTTTTAGATTTTAGCAGCCATTATCGTTCTATCATCCAATTATAACTTTCCAATTTCTTAGTGAAATATTTTTTTTCAATTTAATAAAACATTATTTGTCCAGGGGGCAAGTGCCCTACTTTCCCTTCACCTGTTGGCGCCCATCGACTGAGTCGATGCGGAATCACAGAACAGAAGGTTGATTAGAAAAATCAATTCATATTTAAAATAAACTTTTTATTTATCCTTGCAAAACGCCAGCTCTCGGTAAAATTCCGCTGCAAAATGTACCCGTACACAATTTACTAAGTGTACGAACGATTTTCTAGAAATTCTAAAAAAAGTATACTCTAATTCTTCAGGATATCTAAAATATATAGGGTATTGATATGTTAGATTAAAATACGAAAATAATGTTTAGATGAAAAATAATTCAGCTTTTTTTCAACTGACGTAGACCCACAAACAATATAGTTTGAGGTTGACATTCAACGTTTCGAAGTACTTGTTTGACGAAACAACTTTTGATTTAGGAATTTTTTTTGAATTTAATAATATCAATAAGAGATAACCAAATATTAATTACAGTAAAACCTCCCTATAAGGAGTTATTTGGGACCGAGAAAAATACCTCAATTTAATAAATAAATACAAAATAGACTAATTAAAAACAAATTGTTTAAAAAATTGGTTTATTAATCTCATTGTTTAACATATTACATTGTTAGAAATATTGTTCCTTATAGAGAATTACATCTTATAAAGAGGGAACTTTATAGAGAGGTTTTATTGTACAAAGTTTTTAGAATAAGATATCTCATCAAGAAAAATTGTTTGATATTCATATACAATAGTGAAGCTTCGTATCAAGAAATTATTTAATTTCTTTTCAAATGAATGAAAATTAAGTTTAAAAAATAAATTAAGTTATATTAATTTCATTCAACAAACTTGTGAAATATTTGTAATTTCCATGAAAATAATGTCAACCCTCATGTTGACGTTTCACAAAACATACCGGGAATTTTTAGGAAATTATCCTTCGAATAAATAAACAATCAAAATTAATTTGTATTTAATAAAAACTACCGAGATTTAAAGATTGTTACTTTAGTATTGGAGGGAAGGGAAGAAGAAGACTTATAAGTACCAATCACTAAAAAAATTATCGCACAACAGCCGTACGTTTCGAGGGTACGTTTTAGAAAGAGTCTTTTAACTCTACACCTTCATGATAGATGGCAGTGGTTGTTCCAGGCTCATGAATATTGAAGAAATTTAATAATAGAAAGTGGTTTAAGAATTGTGAATATTTATGAAGAAATTTTCAGTAGTTCATAATGCAGAAGATAAAGGACTAAATGAATTTTGTATAATTATTCAAATTGATAATTTATTAAAATAAAACCGACAATATTAGTTGAATTATTGATCTTTTATAATAATGTCTCTCATATTTCAGATGACAGCAGAAGACAATGGGGAAGACATTCTCCAAAACCCATTTCAAATCAAGTCCTACTGTTTAAATCAGACAAAGTGCAAAGGAGTAATAATATTTTCGTCATTTTAAATAAAATTAATCATATTTGTCTTTCTCTAAAAGTGTTTGAAGGGATGCAGCAACCCCGCACGGCCCCAGGAGAATTGCTTGGACTACTGCAGGGTAGGATTTATTTATATTTCAGAGATTGAGTCAAATTGTCCACCATAAACAAAGTTTTACCATATGGTTTAAATTCAATTTATGTTTTTGTATTCAACACTTGTTACACCACCAAGTTTCCTTTCCTCACAAATTTCTCCATCCAAACTGATCTAATTAATAAATAAGATTAATTCATGTAGAGAGTTGTAGAGAAACCGGCGAGATTATTTTCCTCGGTGTAGACAATCTGTTTACCTCGTTTACGAGAAGAAGAGGGCGAGAAGATGGCGAGAAGACGGCGGTGACGAACATGATGTAACAGGGAACATGTGCGGCAATATTTGTCAAATAATTGCTTGACGGACTAAATTCTTTCAATTAATAATTCCGATGATTTATATTAATTTTATGAAACTTTGCTTTCTTAATAATTTCGTGAAAACGTCTTATCGGTTATAAATTTATTAATAAATCAACTGATAAATATTATTAATCATTATTTTTCGTTCAAAAGTCTTCATTTACTCGAAACAAATAATATAAAAGAAAAGTTAAATTCACATTTTTTTTATTTTTATAATATTTTGTGTCAAATATGAATTTTTGTAATTGATATTTTTTTTAGTATTATTTTTATATTTTTTTCGAATTTATATTTTTAATATTATATTTAAAAAATTCTTATTTTTGAAAAAATGATTTGAAAATGAAAAGATTTTTTGATGAACAGTATTTTTAAGGAATTAATAAAATCAGGAAATATCAAAATTCCTTGTAGGAGCACTTTGTTTTATATCAAGTGCTTTATCCACATTCTTTCATCCTTTTATTAATAAACTATATTATGGGAATCTATGGAAACATGTTACAGGTAAAATAATTGCTTAATCATTAGTAAAACGTAGAGGAAATTATTTTAACCTTTAAACGACCGATATACGTAGTATCCTAACAGGGTTTATTGGACCCCCTATATTATTTTATCCTTTTATATTATCTTTTTGGTCATGGATAACCAAATAAATAATATTTTGTGATAATTGAATTTTTTTTCCATTTTCTTGTAAAAATTAAAAAAAACACTAAATTTTCTTTACTAAAAATAGATATAAATTATTATTCATTTTTATTTCTAAAATATAATAATATTTCATTCTTAGTACAACGTAATTAGACATAAAATTATAAATTTACTTAGTATTTATCTAATATTATTTCTTGTAAAGAAAATACAATATATTTGATTATATGTTTTATAAACATGGATGTACTTTTATACTTTTAAAATTAATTTTTTAAAATGTGATTTTTTATTCTATAACTGTTGGTCCGTTGTGGGTTAAGCTAATAATTTTTCTTCATTTTATTGTTTCTTTAACTTTTACCAACTTCAGATAAAATGCATAAATCTCATTTGATATTATACTATATTGATAAGTAATACCACTGTTGGGAGCGTTGTTGAGTCATAAAATTTTTGAAGTTACAATCTTATCAAATTAATAATTAAGCAATTACATTCCGTAAAATATTGTTATAGATATGTTAAAATAAGATTTTCAGAAATTTAATGTAAAAATTAATTTATGTAAGAAATAAAATAAATTTTACATAGGTTTATTAAGGGTTTTATTAATTATGCAAAGATTTAATATAAAGTAAAAAAAGTTAATTTCAAATTTGATGAAAATATTTAATTGAAATAAAATCAAAAGTAATATAAAGTTTAATATTTATTTGCGAAATGAAAGTAAACTAAATTATTTTTTGTAACTTTATTTTACACGATTAAATCGAAGTAAATTAAAAATGTAATTATAATTTTTTTGGAAATTTTAATTGAAATCAAAATATAATTGTAAAACAATTAAATCGACTTAAATGAAAATGCGATTTTAATTTTATTTTGGAAAACGTAATTATTAATGGAAATATAATTTTATTTTTTATGTAAAAAAGGGGTAATTTAAAAGTGTTAAATTAAACGAAATTGCGATTTTAAATTCAATTTTCAAAATATTATTTTATTATATCCAAAGTAATTTTTAAAACTATTATGAAAACGAAATGAAAATGCTATTATATAGAATTGGGAAGTTTAATTGAGAAACAGGTAAATTTAAAGGTACAATAAAATTGAAATTTAATAAAAGACGCAACCAAATCTTTGGGACAAAATTTTAATTCACTTTATAATTTTTTATTAAAAAAAAGTATAGAATTTTAATTCGTAAAAAATACAATAACCATATTTATATTTATATCAATTCTTATTTATAATGGTTTGTGTAAAAAGAAAGTGCAAAAGTTCCTCGGAAATATTTGTTTAAAAAACTCAAATTGTAGTAGAAATAAAGTTTTGTGTTAATGACAACTTCTTTTGATCAAGAACCCAATAACTACTTTAACATTAACACATGTGAAAATATATCAGAGACGGTTTTTGCAGATTTTTTTATAAAATTTTGGTAGATTGAAATAAAGTAATAATGTTAATAATAATGATACTCAATTTAATAAGTGTAATTACTGTAATGATTTTGTGGCGCAAATTCTACAGAGATGGTTTAAAATATCAAATTAAAATTAACTGAATTAACTCAGCTGATTTTTGTCTGTTTGTTCATCATTGTTGGGGGAGAATCTGGATCTGCTCTCCGGCCATTGAGGAGCAGCTCTTGAATTTTCTTTTCTTATTTGTTCGAATGATTGTTTCCAATTGATGGTTTGTGGGGGGAGAAGTTTCTTTTGCCAGCCTGTATTTACCCGTATTAATGTCTATCGTTACCCGACGACTCAGGCCTATACAGTTGACATTCATCATATATCCGACCACAGCAAATTCTGTGCAATCAATTTGAAAATTTATATCGGCGGTCTTATTTCAGATATACTCAAAATGAAAGGAAATGATCAAATATAATTAATGCGATTTTTTTTAATTTTCACATTTCAAAGAATAATTTTTTAGACAAACCTTATCATTAGAATCATATCTTTATATTTTAATGTTCGATTATTTTTCATTAAGTTTGATGGGAGTTGTTGTTTAAGCAAGAAAGAATAATTATAAAAGTTATTAGTATTCATTCAGAACGTTTTTAGACTCATTTTCTGTCGTTACAAGAAAGAGAATATTCCAAATTTAATGAAGAAATATCAACATGCTTATTAGGGGAGTTACCTAAAATCCCAAGAAGTTTCATAAAACTGATATTCATAATTGTGGTGCCCATTACTTTGGCTACTTTTTTTCCGTGGAATTTGACACCCGATTTCCGCATGTTCTAATCAAATTTTATTTTATCATTTTACAATCCACAATTTCGTTGTATCCTCGCTACTGTTGATCAAAATAATTGGACGACGATTTCACTTAATAATTACAAAAAATGGAAAAACAATTATTAATAATATGAAAGTATGTTTGCTTTATTAAATACAATTTTTTGAGCGTATTTAAATTTTGAGCTAATGCAGAGAGCATTGTCTTTTATGCTTCAATTGTTTCATAGTACAATGAGATTCGAGATTTGCCGGTCGGGTGAAGCGGAGATTGATCGTCGGTCGGGTGTGTCGTCCGACCAGCAAACAGTCATAATTTTTAAATTTTTATCAGGATTAGGGGGTGTACCATAATTTAATATTATCAAGTTTCAAACTTTATGTAAAGCTATTCAAAAATATAAATGTTGTCCATGTTGCAATCTTAATATGAATCAAGATTAAAGTAAAAATACCCTAGGTATAAATGTGAGGAATGTTGAGGTAAATGAATCTATTTTGATCACACTCTTCGTCAAAATATTTATAGGTTATTTTATAAAATGACGGTGGATCAATTAGATATATTAATAATACGCACGTATATCGAAAGCAAAAATATTTTCGTTAGTAAAATATTCATTTTAAAGACAAAAAAACTAACATTTTCTATTTTAAATGTATATCAATTACATATTTTCTCAAGAAGTGAATGAGAAATTTATTAGTTTTAGCTATAAATCCGTTCATTTGTCTTTAATTTATTAAAAGATTTTTTAAAGCAACATTAAGACATCAGATTCAGAAATTCATTCTGTAAATACTATCACAACCTCAAAACGAAAATTGTCAGATTCTGACATACAATCTGAACCTCAAAAGAAAAAAACGCAAGAATAAAAAGAAACACAAAAAGGCAATGCCTAACAACATAGTAGTCAAGCCCTTTTCTAGCTATCCTTTCTCTGCAATATTGCATCGTTCCTCATCGTGGGTGAATGATGGCTAATTTAGCCCGGAATTTATTAGACATCGCAACCCTCTGGTAGGGCAGATGTTCTATAAAAGATACGATTTTGTCTAATCTTTGCCATTATTAAAGAATTTGTTCACCGTTCAATTAATTTATGGAGAAATTAAGACATATCTCAAAGTAGTTAAAAGCCGATTCTTGAAATATATCCATTTCGAATTTGGTTTGAAAGTGAGCGAAAAGGAAATAATTGGACAGCGTGATCTCCAGAGTGTATTGGTAATGCGTCAAAACTGATTAGCTTCGTGAATTGGTCTCTATATGACCATTTTACTTTGTGAAATGATCAATTAATCTTTGTGGATGGTGCAATTATGCAACCGACAGCAAATTGTTTAAATTTTCAGGACCATTTTGAAGTGTATAATGCTCTCCCATAAAGGTTTTGCTTGGCTCGAAACACCATTAGTATTAATACGATAATGAAGTATTCAATAAAAGTGGTCCATCAACTCAATTCTTTTATATGGCTGAGATTTAAACGTGTTTTTCTTCTTTGAACATTAGGACAAAACATCAATCTGTCAGTGGTGCCGGAGTCTGACTTGACCATGTGCATTTTGGAAGCCTAAAGTATATGCCTCGAGTGCTACCAGCCAATCTCAATAATTTACATTTATTAATTCTTTTCTATACTCATAAAATTAATGTTTTGTTTACAAAAAATGAAAAATAATATTTTTTTAAAAATTATAAATGAATTCGAAAAATATAATTTTTTTCTTAATAAAAAGCATAATTTAAAATATTAATTTTTCATTATATATTTCAACAACTGTCTGGCTACCATAATGGTCTTTGCCCCATAACAAGGATCTTTTGTAAAACTATCGCATATTTCCCCACATTTATCTAGTGACCGAACAATCTGACTCTGGTTAATCGGTACACGTGTGAACACCACACTTCCTCATACTTGTGACTCCTCTTTTCCAAATATTTCAATTGTTTATTGTCTACAATAGCCTGGATCCGCAAGTACCGAGAATGAAAATATTCATTTCAAGCATTACACAATCTGACATCAATAAATAATTACTTTGAGATTAGAAGTTTATTTAATTTTAAAATTTCACAAAACTTCAACAACAAACTCAGCAATTCAAAACTTCCCTCAGACTTTCACGGTAGAATACCTCAAAGTAAAGAACTATTGTGAAGTTTTTAAAGCATGTTTTTGAAACGTATTGTATAATAGTATATCAACTATATAAATATTAGTTAATAACTTTTTTGTCATGACACTTTTTTGTATTGGCGAGACGCGTCTGTTTCTTGCATAAATTTGAAAATAAAAAATGTTCTTTATTTTCACTATATATATAATTTTCAAAATAACTTTTAAAAGAAAATTTATTTTTTAAAATCCCTGCCAGAATTTATCTATCACTTGTTTCAAATTCGTTTTATAATGTGAAGTGAAAATGGCAACATCCACTACTTTTTAAATACAAGAAAATGAAAATATTGAGTTTTAATGAAATTAGTAAAATTTATTTTGAAGATTAATGTGATTATGTGATTAATAAATATGAGTTAGAATGTGAAGTAGAATGTAAAAAGTATAAGTTTTCTGTGTTACAAAATGGCTTTGATTCCCATTATGAGACAGTTTTGTGAATAATTATTAATAAAACACTGAAAACTAGTAATAAACATTCAAAATGGACAAGGTAAAGCTGTCTCGATTCCATAATCACCAATAATTTTTCGAGAAAACGATAAAGTAAATGTTTTAAATCTATCATTTTATATTACAATTTTAAGCACAAAAACAAAACGTATAAAAACTAAAATATTTAATCAATATTCAAATATTTCAAAAATTATAATTGCTGACGGTGGAGTATGAAACTTCGAAATATGTTTTACTTCAACAAAATATTTCTCACAAGTATCAAATTAGCGTTCACAAGACTCAAAATAAATATTAATTATTACTTTAAATTATTTTTAATAAAGAACTTTAACCTTACTTTAGAGAATTAATTTAATTCGTCTTTTCTATTCGAGTTAATAATCTTTAATGAGTTCTTATGGGATTAAATGTCTCTACTTTTATAAATTAAAGTGATATTTTACAGTTATCTTTGGCAAATCCAATAAAATAATGTAATAAAATAACAAAATAAATTTCCTAGAGTAATTTCCTTTATTATTTCTCCTTCCAGCTAATTTTTTTCACCAAAATAGCGTAATTATTTCAACTTTTCTAACCGTAAAACCATTAAACAGAGATTGAAGTAAAAATAACAAATCTGTATACACTTTATCAGACAAAAGTACTATTAATATGATTGAAGCGCTGAAACAATTAAAATTTTATGAGTCTTTTTGGATGCGATTTATGGTCACTGTGTCAGTGGAACGGGTCAAATAATCCGCCAGATGTTTGTCTGTTCGTCTCACCGTTTGGCAGCTGACACTGGCTGGCAGCGCGATCACTCCCATCAGGATGCCAGCGATGCCCTAATTAGCACAAT
>MQRK01252125.1:29924-43383 GCA_001938485.1 Girardia tigrina | reverse complement strand
AATGAATATTGAATTGTTTAAATAATACAATTTTAAGAGATACATTTACTCTAAAAGGAAACGAAAAATTTAATTATTATTATTTATCAAAGTATTATTGGATAATAATGGCAAAAAGAATATTTTAATTAAAAATTTTAAGTATTGAAATAACCTTACTTTGTCCATTCTGAATGTTAATTGATGGGTTGTAGTGTCTTATTAGTAGAGATTCACAAAACTGTCGTTCGTAATGTGAATCGTCTCATTAGTTAGTTTCTCTAAAAATGATTTTGAATAGCCATTTTTCTGCAATAGTTCTGTTAGTATATCTGTGCTTGCATCTGCCTTTTCGTATGTTGATGATAGAGACCCACACCTAAAAAACAAACCTTTTATCATACTTCTATTATACTTAGGTTCAGAGAAGCTTTTAGTAGTAGTATATAGCCCTGTATCTGTTTTCTTTCAATAATTCTCTGTCTTGTAACGACTCCTTTTCTCTCAATTAACAAATCTAAAAATGGTAAAACACCATTCTTCTCAAGCTCAACCGTGAAAACAATATTAGAATGAAGGGAATTCATATAAGCTAAAAACGGCAACATATTTTCACGCTCTTTAAAGTCGAGAAAAATATAATCGACATATCGTTTATAAGCTAAAGGTCTAACACCCGTGAACAAATGAATTTTATTTTCAATGTTAGATAGAAAAATGGATACAAGTGTTGGTGCCAAAGGGGAACCCATTGCAACACCATCTACCTGTTTATACCAATTATCATTAAACAAAAAATGAATATTTAACGTTGCAAAAGTAAGTAATTCACGAAAAGCAAACTAATCAAGACTATCATGCTCACCACTATTACATTTCCAGAGATCACAACATAGATCAATTGTTTCCATTAATGGAACATTGGTGAAAAGACTTGCAATGTCAAAAGAAACCATGAATTCATTTTCATTACCCAAATCAAAGTTAGAAATAAATTCAACAAATTCAAAGCTATCCTTACACTGGAACTCAGAGGAAATCAAACGTTTTAATTTTGAATCCAAAAATTTTGCAATACAGTATTGAGATGTTTGAATCATGGATAAAACAGGTCTCATTGGAATCCCATCCTTATGTACCTTAGGAAGACCATAAAGTTTAGCAGGCTGGTAACCAGTAGGACATAAAATTTTTTCTAACTTCTTATCCATGTGACCGTTTTTACAAAGTTTATTTAAAAGAGAACGTAGAAATTCATCATCTTTCAATTGTGGAAGTTTCCCATTTTTTCGAAAATTATCTAATTTTTTGAATTGTGAACCTTCTAACACTTCATGAAGCTTATTAAGATAATCAGATTTATCCAAAACAACTAAGTCATTACCTTTATCAAATTTACAAACATCAATTTCTTTTTTCGACAGGTTTTTTAAAATAGAAAAATCTCTATGACACTGTTTCTGATTTTTGTTTAAATAATCTGATGTACTCTTAAAAAGCGTGTTTTTAAAATTATCAAAATCAATATTAATAACTTCATTAAAATTTAAATAATAATTATACATAGATTCAATAGACGATTGGAACTTAAATCTATCTAATTTCTTTCGAATTCCATGTTTTGGACCAAATTTTAGTAAATCCAATTCATCTTTAGATAACACAATTTTACTTAAATTTAAATCAGTATTTTCTACATTAAAATTAAAATAATTTTCTTAAATTGTTAAGTTTTTTAGGCTATATACTACTACTAAAAGCTTCTGTGAACCTAAGTACAATAGAAGTATGATAAAGGGTTTGTTATTTAGGTGTTGGTATCTATAATCAACATACGAAAAGGCAGATGCAAGCATAGATGAACTAACAGAACTATTGCAGAAAAATGGATATTCGAAATCAATTTAGAGAAACTAACTAATGAGACGATAGATAAATTAATGAATAAAGAACATGAGAGTAAAGGCGAATTAAAACCCGATAAATTATCTAATGAAAATTCTAATATTGGATATACGCTAATAGTTCCTTATTCAGAAGGTTACCAAAAATTTAAATCATCTATTTTAAAATCAATCGATAGTAGAAATTTGAATTTAAAAATCATTTCTAAATCTTACAAAATTCAAAGTATGTTCAGCAATAAATCTCGTACTCCTTTGAGTTTATGTTCCAATCTGGTTTATTAATTTTCGTGTAATGGGTGCAACGCTACATACATTGGAGAGACGTCTCGTCATCTCTGTAAACGGATTCAGGAGCATGGACGATTTGGTAAAGGGAGTAATATTGCTGGACATATGAAGGGTTGTAAATCGGAGGTGAAAACAACTAATTTAAAATATTGTGCAGTAATTTTAAAAATTATTGGGAAAGAGTTCCTTGTGAAGCATTATTGATTAAATCACTTAATCCGTCCATTAATGTCCAAACAAGTCTCTCTTCCAATTTGTTGAAAATATTTAATTAGTTATTACGCAAGATGTTTGCATAATCATCAATTTGCTATATATAAGACAGCGAAATTGTTGTTTATTCAGCCTGAAGATGGTGGAAAATCCACCGAAATATATTGCGACAATAAAATTTGAGTTTAATGGTGTTCTGGATTATAAAATTTTGCCATTATGTTTTAAATTTCTTATTAAATATATATATATATATATATATAAAATAAAATTATATTATTATTATATTATAAATATTATAAATAATATTATAAAATATTATAATATATTAAAGAAAACAATAAAAATTAATATAAACTACTTATAATTTATAAGCAGATATTTTCAATTAATATTGTTCAGGATCTCCGAATTTTGCGTTTTTCCCATTTTGGGATCTTAAAAGGTTTTTTCGATCAAATTTTCACATAATCATTTATTGTCATCGAGAATGAGTGAGTGTGCAAAGATTGGAGAAAATTGGTTGAGAAAAAGCCTTCAAAAACAGGTTTTTAAATTCCATGGATATATATATATATATATATATATACACAAAATAAGCTAATAAAAAGAATGGAAAACAGTAAAATGTATTAATTAAATATTTTTTTGCCTAAGTCGTCAATTGACATGCTATCAAGTATTCGAATTTTCAATCTTATGAAATGGAATTTTCATTTTCAAGAAAAAAGTATTTGTATCACAATCACAAAGTATTAAAACCAATTTCTGCGTTATGTTTGTTAATATTTTTGGTTTAAATTTTTGGATAAAACATTTCATTTAGATTAACAAGTCCATACCATAAAAATATTTACATACATAATATAATGAGTTAGTTTAAATTTTCTCTTACCAAGTAATTTATAATTTCAAAAATTAAAATCAAATTATTTGTAAATTAATTAAAAATCCAAAAACCATAGATGTAATTTATAAGAAAAAGGGAAAGTTAAAATTACAAAAAAATAAAACCAGCTAATTCAATATTTTAAAAAATAAGAATCACAATGAAAAGAAAATCAAGTTAAATCTATTTAAAAATGGAAGGACGTTAATTTAAACTTATTAAAATATATAAAAATTAAAAAAATAATTTAAAAAATCTGACAAAAAAACTAACGTATACTCAATTAAAACACTGACATAAACATGTAAAAATTAAAAAAGGATATTTTAAGAAAAACACTAAAAATAAATAATTCAAAAATAAAAAAAATAAATGTTTAATTCAATACTATATAAAAGAAATATAAATAAAAAATATTATTAATTTTTTATTTATTCTTTTCTTTGTTCTATAAATTATAAATGTTAAAATAGGCATGCAAAATAGATTGCAATTAAGTGTACAAAATTCTTTACCCCAAATACAAGGGGATTGATAAAGAAAGTAATAGTTTTCTGGAGGTCGATGTGAGAAAATGGTTAGGGACTCCATTTGTAAACTAACCTAATTCTGGAATAGTTTGAAACAATAAGTTATGAATTATACCGTAAAGGACGATTTATTATTTCATTTATAAAAAATAATATCTTAATAACTTTGCTAAGGGATCTTTATAATATAACTGTTTAGAGCGCCGACACAATTAGTATGGAAACATTTATTACTATCATATTTAGAGTCATCACGACCCTTGAAAGTTCTTTCACTATTTGTCATCGTTCTAATTAGTGTTGTTTCTGAATTTTAATTAATGATGATTCGACAAAAGTTCCTAACATTTATTATTATTTTAATTTTTAAATATTTCATAAAATTATGAAAAATATTTAAACTAATTTTAAAATAACTCAAATGTCTTAAATATCTTAAAATTATAAAATGTCTTTAATTAAAACATTAAACATGTTTATTTTAATTATTGAAAAATATTACTTATATTAGAGATAACCCTATATTACCCTTTAAATTACAATTTTATATTATTAAATTCTCATTAATTTGAAAAATGTCAATTCTGTTCGAATGATCAGTTATCGCAACTACAATAAAGCACCAATCACAATTCGAATTTCAGCACACTCAAATAAACACACCACATACAAATTTAAAAAATTATCACAATAACAGTGTATAATGAAGACATTCGACAATTAGAGGAAAAAATCAAATCTATAATGTAAAATTATTTGAATACAATTCCACACAAAAAATTATTTTCACAGAGAGAAATGTTTTTTAGATTACGAAATATAAATTTAGAAGAGAGTATTGGAAAGACAGAGTAACGTGAAATATGTCTCGTTTTTTGAATTTAACTTTTTCATGTTAACCTGCATTTGAGAAAAACAAAATTAATATTTCAAATAATACAATTATAATATAATCCGATAAGACTTACTTTCCTCCCCAAAATATTTTTGTACAAATAACGTAGCTTGACCTCCTAAAACAAAAATTTTTATGCATAATATTTTTTCTAAAATTAAGTTAGCATTAATCACTGTATTAAATTGTTTGCATTATAATTACGAGGGGTGTCCCAAAAGTTCGTAGACTGACAAGTAACAACAAATTCAAAAAGTTTATTCCAGTTAACAAAATTGATCAATCCTCATCAGAATAGCTATCGAACTTTTCAATATAATCACCATTCAGTTTCACACACTTTTCACATCTCTGTGTCAACTTCCTAATACCATTATCGAAGAAAATACGCGGTGTCTCCGCAATCCACGCACTGACTGCTGTTTTCATTTCATCCAAATTCGCGAAATGATGTTCTTGAAGGGGTGTCTTCAATGCCGAGAAAGGTGATAATCACTCGGCGATAGGTCCAGTGAATATGGGGGGTGAGGCAAAAGTGTCCAGCCCAATCGTTGCACGGTACTGACAGTACACTTCGCTGTAAGGGGACATGCGTTTTCCTGTTGCAATAATGGGATGGATGACAACTTTAGCCGCCGTTCGTTCTTGAGAGCTTTGCGCAGATCTTTGTCGAGCAGATTCGTGTAGTATGCGCTGTTGATGTTGACCCCCTTTGGCAGGTAATCAATGTGAATTTTCCCATCACGGTCCCAAAAGACTGTAACCATTACCTTCCCGGCTGAAGGGACGGTCTTCGCTTTTAGGGTGGTCTGTCACCAGGGTGGCTCCATTGACGGGACTGCTCGTTGGTTTCAGGAAGATAAAATGGGAGCCACGTTTCGTCCACTGTCACAATCCGTGACTAGAACGACTCACCCAGATCATGAATCAGTTGCAGAAGTTCTTGACAAGCAGACTTTCGATTAGCCTTCTGGTCGTTGTTTAGGAAGCACGGCACCCACCTGGCAGTCAGTTTCCTCAAATGCAGCTCCTCTGACATGATGCGGTGCACCTGACTTTTAGAAACGTCTGTAATAGCTGCTATCTCACGGATAGTGAGACATCTGTCACCAAGAATGACTTCCTCGATAACTTTCACATTTTCTTGACATTCGGACGTTGTTGGTCGCTCACTGCGTTCATCATCCTCCAATGATTGACACCCTGCCTGGAATCATTGCACCCACTTAAAGACAGCCGTTCTTCCCATAGCGGCATCACCAAAGACGCGGTGTAAACGGTGCACACTATCTGCAGTGGGGGTGTCTTCCTTCCAGAGGAAATAGATGATTGGTCGTTGAAATTTCCATACCGCTTCCATACTAACTACAAGAGAGAAAATGACAAATTAATACATTCGTATGTCACACACATACCGACGGGTAGCCAATGAGAGTTCACCTCAATTACAATTGGTTGGTTCCCCCCTCATGTCATCGTACACACACCGCGCGTTACAGTCACGCACACACATGACTACGCCATATTCTCTCAGTCCGTGAACTTTTGGGCCACGCCTCGTATTTTAGATTAAATAATTAAATATTTTATTTTGTTCTAAAAAATGAATCAAACATGTGAATAAATTTAAAAGTTTTTTCGTCTTAATCTTTTTCTCCGTTTAAAATTCGTTCTTAAAGAGGGTAAAAGATGTACTAAATTTTTCAACCAAAAATTTTGAAGAAAAATAAAATTTGACTTCATTCCCAAAAAGAGTCTGTATGAGGACTTCAAAGTCATGAAACTCGTCAATATGAACTTGGGATCAGTCATGTATTCTTCTTAGGTGGTTAGCTAACCAATGTTTTTCGATTTTTTATTTTAAAATGAGTAGCATTTACAGATTTAAATATATGAATTGGGACATGATCTAACAGAAATTATACAGTTTCTTGGTACACAACTTAAGACTTTGAAAGACATTAAAAATAGGGAACACAAAAACAGCTAAGTAGGGGCAAGAAACAAAATGAATATTCAATCCGTCAAAGAAGCTATTCAGAGAAACCTGAAAACTAAACAAATACAACACGAAAATTGACCAAAATTATTTAAAACTAAACTACACAAATCCTGTCAAGATCTGGAATTCTCACTGTAAATAGGTCAGAAATAAGCATAAGCTTATGGTAAAAAAGGGAAAAGAAAGTCTCTGATATTGAGTACACAAGAAAAACCTCTATTTTCTTTGTTGATTTCAGATTTAAAATTAAGGATCGCTCGTACATGACCATTCTAGGATAACATTGGAGGTAGTTCTCTCAACAATACAAATGCCCTGAATCACCAAACTTGAGAGGTTCAAGACTTCCTTCGTGATAAATGCCCCAAATTTATCAAAACTGTTCCCGATTGAAGAAACACGAATAGTAAATGATCGTCATGGTCACTAAATTTCAACCCTCTTGATTATGGCGATGTGAGGTATCATAGAATAAAACATTTGCTCAACGCCCCACCCGAATGAGAGATTTTCAAAACAAGCCTTTGTTAAGGCCAGGTATAAGGTCAGTGATTAAACTTTGCGGGACTTTTGTAATTTATTGGGGGTTTACATTAAAACAGATGAATGCCATTTTGAATGTCAATTCATGATAATTAGTTTTGGACCATCCTTGTTCAGGCTTTGCACCTTTGTAAGGCAGGGGACATGATGAATCGAATACTTAATTTATTGCACAGAAACTCCTTGTGTTTTTATATATTTAAAATAAATTGATTCTGCTCGGATTTGATTGTTTTGCACGTTTATGTAGGGTAAATAAAAAATTGGTTTTAAAATAAGTTTTTTCTAAAAAAACCGTTTTTTAAATTAGCTAAGCAACATAAATAATTGAATTTAATAATTTATTTAGTGTACAAAGAATATTACCTCCATCCTTTCTTTTTCAGAATTTTACCTAAAATAATTTCTGCTCTAAAAAATAAATAATATTCTAATTATTTTAATAGAATATTAAATTTACTTTCCCGCAGCGTACACTTCCGCCGTGTCAAAGAAGTTGATTCCACTTTCATAGGCGAACGATAATATTTTTTCTGCCATCTGAAATTAAAAATATAAAAATATTAATGAAAAAATTTTTGTCATTTTTTTTGAAAAATATAAAAAAGATAATTAAGTAACATAAAATTTAATAAAACGTATTTGTTGAGTCTTAATTTTAAAAATTTTAATTTTAAATGTTTCAGACAGTTAATTTTTTTTTATTTTATTATATTACTATTTTTTAAGATAATCCTAATTTTTAAATATATTAAATTTCTTATTTTAAAATTTGGAAAATATATTAATTTTACTTCAAATATTATTTTTTTATTTGACCTATTTTATACTTATACATTATTTTACAAACAAAATCCACTTTTATCAGTTTCTTGTTTGAAATGTTTGTTTAATTCATATTCCTTTTGTAACATAATTTTCATACAGGGTAGGGAACCCCAACATGTTGTCAGTGTTGCGAAAATGTTTTGCAAGGGCCATTTTGGTGATTAAATTATTTCTTGACGTTGTCAACAGTCATGGCCATCAAGGTCACTAGATCTTAACCCATGTGAATTTTGACTATGGGTACTCAAATGTTGAGTACTCTTTCCTAATTCAAAATTTTTGAATAATCTGAAAAAGACTATTAAACTCAAAATCTTACACTGATAGTTCTAATAGACAATTTGACGATTTATTCAACAAATGGCCGACTTATTGAATATCATCTTTCATATTTTATTAAACTCCCTGACTTCTTTATTTGTAAAGATTATAAATTTCTAGGATTTTACATATACTTAGTCCTATTTATCGCCATATATATAATCACTCTGTTTGTTTGTGTTTCGTTACAAATCTTGAAAGGTATTTAATATTATTCTAATCGACGACAATATATTTTGTAATATTTTATAAGAATTTTTATATTATATTTATAATTATCTACATTGCTTTCTTTAACTTTTTTGCTCACTTGAAAGGTAAAAAACATCTTTTTACTGATTGCAAAATAATTTTTAAAAATAAGTAATTGCTTCCAGTTTAGGAAATTCGATAATCCCTAAAAAATTGGAACTTAAAAAGTCTAGTCTAGTTGAGGAATATTTACCAAAGGATTATTACTATTACTAAGTATATTATAATTTCTAATTAAATTGAGCCAATATCTGATTTTATCACTGTGAGGAATATTTTAAATTGTTTGAATGTGTAAATGTAGTGATGCTGTATGTTGATTTNAGTATGTTGAATTTAGAATGGTGATTCTCCCACCCAGATGGAAATTGGTATTTTTATTTAAATTTAAAGTGATTGACTATTCGAACATAAATAAAATATTAATTTGATAAGTTTATATTTTTTAAATTAACAATTTAAATTAAAGTAATTTATAATTTTTAAAGTAAAATTTTTAATAATTTAATAGCATTTTTATTATTTTGTGTTTTTATTTAGAAATGATTTAAATTATTATTTTTAATTAATATTTTTAAAAAATAAATATTTTAAAAAAAAGATTAAGAAAAAATGTTCGAATAATCATGATTAAAAATAGAAATAAGAAAAACAATTAGAGTGTTGACAAACAGTGAAAGATATTATGAGAGTTGTAATGACTCAAATAGTGATTGTAATAAAAATTCAAATGAGACTTGTCTCAATGTTCTTAATAATCACCATCCTCTGCTTAATCTTTCGACATTATTTAAAGTATTTGCTTTCACACAATATACACTTATTACTATAAATGAATTTTATTTTATATAACACAGATCTCAATATTTAAGAAAGAAAGACAAGGTTAATAAAGAAAAATAGTGTAAGAAAGATGTATATAATATAATATTAGGTCGAGATAACAGGAAGAGAAACCAATTCCTGTATGCCACTATTTAGGAATCTTTCGTACAATAGAATCAGATTTTGCCAGAATAACTGAAAAAAAAGAACAAGAAGAATTATTATTTTTATAAGGTACATAAAAAATAATGGAAAATAATCAAAAGCATTATAAAACCTTACTGCGAATAAAGTTACGAAAACACCTACTAAATTCCGTCAAAGAGAAATTTCAATCGATCTTCGAGTACTTCATTCTTTTCCACAGCAGAATCAATGAGAATATAAACGTGGTTTAAAAAAAGTATTTTTATATTTTATTTTATTCATAGTTTTCAAAATTCTTTAGTGATATAAAGATTAAAGTGACCGTAGAAACTAATTTTCATTAAATATAAAAGCAGTAGTGAAAATTTTCTATTCTGAGGCCGGTTAAATAATAGCAAACTTGAATTATAGTGAATTACACTTTAAGATATTTTATTAGGGTGAACCAAAAGTCTTTTCGTATTTTTTATTAACAATTTAAACATAATTTTACAACAAATAAAAAACATTTAAGTTTCAAAGTAAAATCCATTGGAACCTATTAGCTTGAACCCATCTATGCTATCTGTGAGTACATATTGACGGATTTGTTTCGACGGCTTCACGAATTGCTCCGGAATCTACGGTGATAGGTCGACCTGAACGTGCATTGTCTCCGAGGTCAATGTCGCATTTGTTGAACCTTTTTAACCAATTTTGTGCAGTACGATTTGAGACCACATTATCGCCTTCATCTTCGCATATCTTCATTGTTGCTGCAGTTGCGTTTAAGCCATGTTTCCAGTAATGGCATAAAAGAACACGAATTTCAAAATTTTCCATGATTTTTCTAAAAGACCATAAAAATTATATTAACGACTAATTAGAAGTTGTAATATATATTCTGATAGAGCAGTTCAAGAGCTTTGAAAACATAAAGCACATGTATATGAAATATCTTTATTTGGTAATAAGAAACAATTGAACAAAAAGACGTAGAAAATACGAAGACTTTTGGTTCACCCTAATAATTAAGTTGAATAATTGAACATGAAGAGTAAACATATTCCATCACATTTCGGATCAACAACATATAGAAAAGAGGCGACCTTAGGCAAAACTTGGAGCAAAGAGAACTAATATTTGCAATTTAGATATTTTGCCATTATTTTAAAACTTTCTGATTTTATTTTTTATATAAATTGATAAGTATCTTATTATTAATATTTAAAAATAACTAAAAGCTTTACTTCATCAGATATTTGAGATCCAAATGTAACCCAAGTGCCTAATAGAAGAAAATGAATTATAAAATTATAACAATCATAATATATAAAATACAGTAAAATGTTTTGGTACTTTATAAATATAAAATCCATTATGTTATGCTTCCATGTTATTTATATCTTACAAGACAATGCCTTGTTAGACTGTGTGGGTCTTTACAATGGCCCTTTACAATTTTGGAAAAATTTGAATTTTTATACATAACTAATAATTATTTTATTCATCTTATATTTGTATTCCAAATCTGTTTTAAAAATAATATTTGCATAATAATACAAAAATATTAAGAAAAATTGATTACAAATGAAAATTTATAAAAAATTAAAATATTTTTTGTTACCTTAGCCGTTGAGCAGTGGGTGCACTCAATTATGTACTATCATTTGGCTTGGATTTGTATACTATTGAGTGTCTCAGTAAGCAAGGAACTTGGTGGTAGCTATCTCCTCTCCAGGTAATTGAAATATAATGCAATACAATTACACTATAAACTAAATATAATTATATCTACATATAAGATCAAAATCAGTTTTATGTGAAAAACAGATAAGTTGATGACATTCTATACACCAATTTTGGTTTTTTGTCGTCTTCTCTGCGAAAACATCGACGACCATATTTTGGAATTTTTATCATATCACATTGATAATATTTAATAATCTAAGTATTACTACTAAGAAAATGTACTTACAAAGTTCAAATAAATATTTATAATATAAATAAAAAACAGAAAATTATGACGAAAATATTATTTCTTTGTGACTGAATCCAATCCCGGCGCTTTTTCTACTAGATACGTAAAACACGTTACTAGTTGCTACTTGTTTCATAGCATTTCGTCAAATGGTAGTAAACACACTGCTTGTCTGTTATCCCTCCAATACAAAACACACTCTTTAAAAGAACACAGTAACATTCCTAGAGAGTGGGGTATTTTTGTTACTCACAATGTCACGGCAGAGTTAATCTCATTCAATAATAAAAAATAATATTAATTAAATAACGAAATATGTTCAAATATTCTAATGATTTTAAGGTTATTTCATCATGTTTACGAGTTTTCCGGGAAGATACAATTTTCTCATTTGAAAGAAGTTTTGATTTTTAATTAGATAACAAGCAAAAATTATGGACTGAATTTAAATATTCTACAATAACAAATTGCAGATTCTTTACTGCACCAAAAAATAAACAAATAAAGTAAAATACAATTATTATAAATAAAAAAAATTATTTAGTGGTTTAGGGACCCTTAATCTTTTATAAACCACTTATTATTTAGGCGAATTTTAAGTTACCTAAATTAAAAATAGAAAATTAAAAAAATTTATATACATGCTTTATGTTGGCAGAAATTTACTTGTTATCTCTTGTAGAAGAAAAAATTTCATAACAACTCCATTTTGCAATTAAATAGTTACTAATAACATAATAAAGATATTATAAAATATGATAGAAAAACATTAAAACATTTCCATTTAATATACCTTGTTTTTTGATCATAAGAGGCAAAGTAATTACTTTTGAAACACAAAAATTTAAAGGTATTTGGAAGTTTCTACTCAAGCTAGCTCACTGCAAGTAAAACTGTATATGTAGTTTTATGAAGAGAAAAAAATTCGCTCTACGTACAGTGAGCTAGGTTAAGTAGAAACTTCCAGACGATTGGGAGGAAAAGCTTGCAAAATTGATCGAACTCATTTCTGGCCACAAAATTGATTATCAGCTTGCACACATCGGTAACATGGATGAAGTTCCGGTTACATTTGATATGCCCACAAAATTCACAGTTGAGCAAAAAGGATCTTCAGACGTTCGCATCACACAGCTGCCGAGAAAAGTCGATTTACCATGACTTTGTGCTCCACAGCTGATGGTGGAAAGTTAAGTGCTTATGTGATTTTCCAAAGAAACGCTGTTCCGAAGGGAAATTTACCATCAAATATCATCTTAACTGTTTGGGGATTTGGCTAATTCGGTGTGGAGAGAACTGAACTTTGTCCTCGAACGAGCCGTTAGACGGAATTAAAAAAATCACTTAAAATTTCCAATAATTGTACTAGAAAACTTTCACTGAAACTAATTGAAAATTCACTCAATCCTTTGATATTAAATTGTGTCCATATGGTACCGACTTACACGGAAACTACTGTCAGTGCATTTATTATAATTGTATCCAGTCTTATGGTTATATGTCAAATGCTTCTTTTATTATTTCTTGTATTGGACAAAACGATTTTATTAAAAATAACTTTTGTCAAAAATTTGCAACCAGTTAATTTTTTATTTGTTTTCATTTTGAGCACTTCTTACACTAGTTTATGTTATGGATGAATTTATTGCGTTGAAATCGTATTTATATTTTATAAGTTAATTCGAATTATTTTAAGCTAGAAATGGACCGAATTATTTGGATTATATTTTTGCAATATTAAAAATTTTTATTTTGAGAAATATAAGGTGGGAATATATACAATTTTATCTGAAGTTACAAAATCAAAATTAAGTTCCTAAAATTTTCATACTTATTTAATCAAATAATATATTCATATATTAGGTTGTTCGATATGAAAC
>MQRK01252125.1:0-10059 GCA_001938485.1 Girardia tigrina | reverse complement strand
TGCAAACAATTTCCCGTTTGTCCCCATAGAAACTAACCTCAACTTGCCAAGAAAGACAGGAGCGAAAATTACCGTTTGGTACAATTCCCTATTGGAATTTTTCAAATAAAATGTACGAATAATTTGGTTAATAAAAAATTATTTTATAAAATTTTAGTTTGCCTAAATGCCATTGTGAAAAAATTATTATATTATATTATATTATATTATATTAAAATTTATTAAAATAAAATATTTCAAATTAAATTAGAATCGTCCACTCTAACGTTGCAATTTTTTCTTAGAATTCTATGATTTATTTTTATGTACCTTCAAATGGTCTCTAAGTAATCAAAACTAATTACTTTTCCTACTTGAACTAAATTATGTTAATTAAAACAGTGTTTCCCCACAAAAATGCGCATATTTATTTATATATCTTAAAAAAATTAAGATAAATAATTAAAATGAAGTTTTTTAAATTAATAAAAATGTATTATGAACATATAAAAAAGTTGTAAAAGAAGTATTTGTTTCACTGTAGTGCTCAGATTTTGTTTCAAAGTCGGCTTGTACAAATATAAAGAGGCGTTTGAGAAGAATTCAGAGAATTTAATCGGTTTTCTTGGAGCTTAATGATAGTTTGAATAGATTATTGTCACATTTCTGTATGGATAACTGTAATTAAATGTATACATTTGGTTGCAAGATTGATAATCAGTAGATACTTCTGTTTTATATTTAAAGGGTGATCTTACCTTGGCACTATCTTCATACATATTTTAAAACATTTATCAAACAGGTACGTTTTTAGCTAATTCAATTTTAATAATAATAGTAAAATATACACCTACACTTTATATATAATTGAGTCTTGTGAAAGCTAATTACTTTTGAAGAATAATTTTGTTAAAGCTTTTTTCAAAAATTGATTATCGTACATGTTTTGGAATTTCATTTTCAATCATCAGCAATTTTAGGGTAATATTTGTTAGTTTTAAATTTAGTTTAAAGGGATTTTTTTATTTATTTTAAATATTTACGGTATTATTAGATAATAATTTATTTTAATAAAAAAAATTTGAGATTTAAAACGGTTTAACTTTGCCCATTTTGAATATCAATTAATGGGTTGTAGTGTCTCATTAATAATGATTCACAAACTGTGTCTCATAATATGGATCAAAGATGTTATGATCAAAAAGTAACATAGACTAGCAACTGTTTTTATTAAGCCGAAACAACTCTTTAATCATGTAAACAAATAAATAAAAAGAAATTAACAAATTTTTAAAAAATAATTGTAATTAATCTCAAACAATATAACGGAAAGAGATCAAAGAAGATCACAAATTGAAAAGAAACGAGAGACGTTGATTATAAGGAAATAGGAAATAATTTATAAATACTTTGAAAGAAGATGTCAAAAAAAGGAATATCAATAACTTTTCTGGTTTGTTTAATGGATAGTGTGATACCTCACTTTCGATATGCGGAACGTATTCGATTTTATTTTTTTTATGTACGGTGATTGTGTGTGCTTCGTTAGTAATTTGTTTTTTGTTATCATTTTGTTATTTTTTTATCGTGTATAAGCACGATGTGTTTTTGTTTTTTTTACACCAAGTCTTGTTTTTGGCTTTTATTCAATAGATGGTTGAATTTTTCTTGTCATATCGGAGACTTACAATAGTGTTGGGATGGCCGTTTTTTTTAGTGTCGCTCATGTCGTGGTCAGAATAGAGTCAAGTAGAGTTGTCGTGCATAGCGGAGTGTGAATTGATATGGTCTGTCGGAAAATGAATATTAAAAAAAAGCAATAGAAATATCGATTGACAGAATCAATTGAAAATAAAAGATTTCATTAATAAGATTGTCTATGTTGGAATTTTGACGAGGATTTAATAATGACTATACAAATTATGATTTACCGATGATAATATCGTATGTAATTTTTTTTGTGTTAAATTAAAAGAGTTTTTTTGTTAGTCGTTTCTTTGACATAATTGTCATATCATCACGATCACTAAATTAGTTTTGGTACATTGAGTCGGGCTAATTTAGCTTTGTAGTTAACTTTTATTTTATAGTAAAAATAGTGATTCGGCGGTACCTCCGAATCACTATTTTTACAGATAGGTAGTTTTGGGATTCTTAGAGGGTCCATCCAAACTAAAGAGTCACTAGTTTCGGAGTCTGATAGTTTAGGTCTTGGACATCTTTTCGGCTTCCCTGTAAGAAATGACAACCCATGGGTTGTATATCTATGGTTCTGCATACCTTTGGCTGTATTTGTGAACTTCATACAACCGCGAAAGGGACAATTAAACTTTTCCTTTTGCAGTGAGATCTGAAATCCTAAAGATGTGTTTCTTCAGTACATATCCCGGTTGAGGTGCTTGGTCAGCCATCCATTAAAAAATGAATTTAAATCATTTAGATAAGAAATTATTTAATTGATTCATATATTATCCGCCGGATTTCAAAACTCTACAAAATTTCCGTTAAATCATTTTGCCGAAAGTAGGTGAAAATTGTTGGCAAGATACACAAACAAGCAAAGGATGAGGGAAGGTATTATAATCGTCGTAAAAAAAGAAATTAGCAAAAAACAGGATAGATATGACATTTTATCAATGTACAATTTGTGACCTTTATTTTTGAAATGCACCCCACGTTTTTAGTTATGTGCAAATGTATTCTTCTTATTTTCTTGTATAGAGGAAAATTTATTTTAGCTTTTTAGTCCGAATAAAAACGTGGTTTTAAAAATATTTTTTAATTATTTATTGCATTTAGGAGTGCTATACGAAGTGGTATTTCACAATCAATAGGACTGTTCCTATTTCTGGAGTTTTATTGGCAGTCGATATTTTGAGTTAATAAGTTTAACTAATTGTCCAAGGAAGCCAGCTGATCTGACAAAATAACCGGTTAGCTAAAGAATATGTTTTGGTCCTGTGTAGCTGTTTGGTCGTATTGGAATACCAAACTATTTTGTCACACTTGAAAATTTTCGATGGAATTATTCGGTATTGATTGCTGATTTGGATAACATGGTCTTCGGAGTTTCATTTCCGCATCTTTAACTATCTATGTTTTTAACTCGGGAAACTATGGGAGAGAATGAAATACCTTGAGCTCATAAAATATGTATTTGTTTTTGAAAATTCCTCATGTCAAAGATATAACCAAATTAAATATAATTAATATGGAATCCAAAATGTATTTATTAGGAAAAGGTTTCGAAAAATCCAAAATGTATAACAAATATAAAAAATACAAAATTTATTTAATTGTTAATTGTATTGATAAATAGGGTATAATTAGGGGTAATTTAAATTTACTTTGGTCTTAAAAAAAGACCAAACTAATTCATATATTGTGCTTTGGATTACACCTTTGGACAAATGTTTAGCTGAATCTGACCGCGAGTAGCGGTAGAAAATCGATTTCGAAAGTACGAAAAAATCGCGGACAAACGGACAGAGATCAAGACGAGTTAATAAAATCGTAGTAAAATACTTTAATGCGTAATATACAGAAATATATTGTGAAACGAAATAATCAAAATGTTTATATGTTGATGTCTAAATATATATAAATGAAAATCAACATTAAAATCAATGGAAGTTCGAGCTTTAATTAAATATTAATAATGAAATTGATTTTTTTCAAAACTATTACTATTTTAAAATATTACTAAAATTTGATCTCATTATGAAATGATATAAATTATAAATAAAACAAAATTTATATTCAGTAATTAAACATAAAAACATTTTCCCACACCATTTATGAAGTTGTATAAACACATTTAATTGTGAGAGGAAATGAAACAAATGGTTTTACAAAATTCCTTTTGATTATTCAAATAATAATGGTAGTTTAATATTAATAATACTAATAATAATAAAAATAATAATAATTGTTGTGATCCTACTATTAACATGTATATTTAATTATATGTATATTTACATTATGAATATATTGGATAAAAATATTAATAAAATTAAAATTATTAATTAAATCCGAAATTAATTTTGTCTATCATTTGGTTTCTTTTTATCTATTTTGTCGATAGGCTTTATCAAATTTCCTGACATCGACTATCAAGCAACAAAACAATCTCTGCAATTCCATCAGTGTCCTCCGTTATCCCTTTTCTCCATCCACAAATCATCGAAATTGAATTCATAAAACAACTAAAGAAGTTTAAAAAAATGAATTAACCGACTACAATCCATACATTCACTGAACACTATTAACAACAAGAAAATTGTTCTATCAAAGATTACCAAACAAAGTTGAATCAGTCCACAAGATAACAACCCAGTCTATCATAACCCATTATTATTATTTTGATCATCTTGTAAAGTAAAATATTAATTAGTTGGATTCTCTTTCTTGTTAAGTGATTTACTTATTTTTTTTCTCTTTCTGTTATTGTTTTTCGTTTATTAATAAAATTTTGATAGTATTAAAAAAAAGCTAGTTCAGAGAATAACAAACAAAAAATTTCAAAGCCAATCAATATTTATTAATTTCGACGGTTTAACCGTCATCGTCAGAACAAATGATTTTTCAAACGAAATTTGCTTATATAGTGCGGTTAATTATCATTTAATCAATATCATAATTTAAAAACTCTCAACAAAGTTGTAGAAAATGCAGTTTGAACGTTAATATTAGGATCCAATGATCTTATATATAAAGCTTTACATGTTCCGGATTTCCCGGCCTATAATTATTTTTCTCACAATCATCATCTGGGGCCCTGATGAGGGCCATTTTGCTTTCACATTGTAATCGATATACCGAAACGTTCTCGGTATTTCGCACGATCCGGTTGTCTAGTTGCCCATCGATTAAAAGATTGATATTTTTTACATAGAACAAATTGCATTTCATTAAATCCAAATTATTGTGTTATTAACGGAACTGAAAAGATCTTCCAAATTGAAGATTTTTTCTGTCAAATTCAAAACCGAAAGATTGGTTTTCAAACTCAATAAAACTGTGAAGTTATTATTCACGATTTTCAATTTGATGAAAGACATATGAACTTCAAAAACTTTTATTTTCAAAATATCATCCATAATTCTGCTAAATCAATAAAAGTTTCAAATTTCTGAGCGGTGATTCCGCTATTTTACATGTTAATAAATATATAGCAACAACATTGTTGATATATATATTTACATTTGTTACATATATATACATTGTTCTGAATTGTCGCTCCACAATCCCGTTAATATTGTGGTGGTAAGGACTGGAATATACTATTTCAGCTTTAAACTTATTCATTGTGTGTTTAAAAAGTGCTGATTCGAATGTTTTTCCTCTATTGATATGGATTTCTTTTGTTTGTCCGAATTTCAAAATCCTATTAATACTTTTCTTACGGTTTTTTTCGTCTTGATGGACAACGGCATTTAAACTTATGTATCTGCTAAATTGATCGATTATTGCGAGTATGTATTGACATCCATTAATATTTCTTTTAAACGGTCCACAGAAATCCATGTAGTTTTTGAAAGGGTTCATCTGCAAATTGTTTCATGTGGTTCTCTTTTGTTTTCGTTGTTAGGGTCTTTCTCTTCTGACAATTTACACAGCTTTGTACGATTTTCTTTATCGTTTCTCTCATATCATTCATATCAAAGTCATCATTTAAATAATTGTAAACTTTCTTGTTACCAGCATGACATAGCATCTTGTGAATATCTTCCGCAAATTCAGTTCTTTTGATTTTCGGGATCCAGTATTTATTGTCCATTGTCGTCACGATATCATCTTTCAGTACCCATTTCTTTGTTTTCCCAGTTCTAAGATCTTCTCTAATTTGGTTTACCTCATCATTATCTTTCTGCCATCTGAATTCTTTTGATTCATCGTCAAGGGCTAAGATTCTTGTTTTAATTTATCCCTTCTTAGCTTCTTCATGCATCGTCTGACATTGTACACACATTTCGCAGGAATTCCTCGACATTGTATCGTTGTTAGAGTGATTTTCGCCTTTCGGTATTCCATTTTCATATCTAACCCACTAAGAAAATTTATCCAAGTTTGAAACTGTGGGGTTATTGGATTCTTTGTCGTCAAAATAAATGTGATGGCTTTGTGATCTGTTCTTAATAAAATTTTTTGCCGTAAAGATAGTGTTTAAAGTGTTGCGTAAAATAGTAGATTGCCAGCAGTTCCTTTCTCATAATACAGTATCCCAATTCATGTTTGTTCATTTTGTGGGATCCATATGCAATCACTCTTTCTCTTCCATATATATCTTTCTGATAGCACTGCTCGAACGGTATCAAAGCTGGCGTCTGTATTCAATATGAACTCATTTTCAAAATCTGGATATGTTAGTATTGGTGTATTGATCATTTTTTCCTTTAATTTCTGAAATAACTCGTTACACTCTTCCGTCCATATTATATTTTTATCTTTATTCTTTCCACACAGCCCTTCCAATACTTTTGAATACTTTGCGTAGTCTTTAAGAAATTTTCTGTAATAGTTTGTTAAACCCAAAAAACTTCTTAAGTGCGTATCACATGAAGGGTTCTGAAACTTGCTATTCGTATCGATCTTTGTCTGATCTGTTTCTATGCCAACCTTGCTGATCACGTATCCTAAAAACTTTGTCCTTTCAATCAAGAAGTAGCATTTCTCAGGGTTTATTCTTAGACCATATGCCTTTATTTTACTAAATACATGTTCAATTCGTTTGAGGTGTTCCTTTTTATCTTTCGCAAAAATTAGAATATCCTCCAAATATGCAACTGCCTCTTTCCAGTTCAATTCGCCCAAAACTTTTACCATAAGTTTTTGGAACGTTGCTGGTGCCGCCGCAATTCCGAACGACATTATCTTCAAACAGTATTGACCATTCTTTGCTGAAAATTCTGTTTTGATTTTTGATTCATCTTCCAGCTCTACTTGATGGTATGCGCTTCCTAAGGCGATCGTGCTAAAGTACTTTGCTCCATTTAGTATGTTCAGCATCTCTTCTACATTTGGCATTGGAAAAGTAGGTCTGACCGTGATTTTGTTTAATTGTCGAAAATCTACGCACACTCTTATGTTCTATTTCTCCCTTTTCCAAACAAATACCAGACGGAAATTCAACGGCTAACTGCACTTTTCGATAATATCGTTGTCTTCATAATTTCTAATGATATCGTTTAATTTTTCTTCGAAATTTTTCGGCTGTCGATATCGTTTCACTATTACCGGTTCCCCATGTGTTTCGGTTTTATGTTTTGTCATTAAGGTTCTTCTAATATCCCATTTGTCGGCCATAAATATTGATTTATATCCTATTAAAAGTCCCATTAGTTGGTCGTCAATTTTATTTGTGTACAGCTCTTTAATTCTTTTTAGTCTATCCTCATCAGAGGGTCTGTCTGGTATTAATAATACATTCACTGTATGAGGTTGTTCATTCTTCAACTTTATTCCAAATTTGTCCAAAAAATCTACCGCTGCTATCATTTCTGGATCTAGATCTTTAACTACAAAAAAATCAATCGTTTTCCCTAACCTTTCAATAATCACTTTTAGTTGCACAATTCCATAGTTTATAAGTTCCGAATCATTTACACAGTGTATTCGTCTTTTTGTTTCTTTTTTTTTGATATCTTTCATATCTTTGATAATCTCTGCTTTAATAACATTGACTCGGGCCCCTGTGTCCAACAGGCACTGTACACTTTTATTCTTTATGCGAAACTCTATACTTGGTCGTCCTTTCAATTCTTTATAATTTATGTTAAACATTGATATTCTCAATACATCTGCAATCTTTTTTTTTTCTTCTTCTCTTTTTCGGTTATCATATTATCAAAATTTCCATCATTTTCATCATGTTCACCATTTAGTAAACATATCTCCAGAGGAATATTTTTAAACACATCATCAAACATACAATCACATACACATTCATACATACAATCAATCACACATCTATATTTACTACCTATTGTAGCACACTGATCACTTCTCTCTATGATCGTGTATCCTCCTTTCCCTGATCGTCTCTGAATTTCTTATTATTCGTAAGTTATCTCTTCTTGTAACATCTTCCCTTCTATCTGTTCTTTCGGACATTCTGTCCCATTCCTCATTTCGTTCTCCTAATTCAGCAACTGAATATTTTCTATTTGTCTTTGAACTTCGCTCTCCATATTTCACATTCGAATAATTTCTCCTGTCATCTCTTCCAGTCTTTCCATTGTCCCGTTTCCATTGCTCCCGTTCTCTGAATCTATTTGGATTTTCATAGCATTGTGTTCTTACGTGCCCCTTTTTATTACAGTATTTGTACCTGATATTTGGGCATTCTCTTCTCACATGACCTTCTTCGTGGCATGCCAGACAATAATTTTTTTATCGTTTTGAAATATCTATTTCTTTCTTCTATTATTCTTTCTTCGTTTTGTGGTCTTGGCTGTCGTCTCTTATGTTCGACTGTTCTCCATTCGTTGTCTCTCTTTGTGGTGTACGCGTCCACCCTTATATCTTTACTCTTTGTTTCGAATTCGTAAACATGCGATATCTTCAGCTTTCGAGATACCTCTCAAAGTTATTTCTCTTTTACTTTCTGAGAGTCATAATGATTCTAAATGTAATTGTAATAAAAATTCAAACGAGACTTGTATAAATTTTCTTAATTTCTTATCTTGTTCTTTCTCCATAGTAAACTTTACATTTGAATGCAAAGAATTCATATAATTTAAAAAGGTAGAAATATACTTTTCATTTTGAAAAATCAAAAAATATCATCAACATAGAGTTGATACGCTAGAGGTTTTTTTATTTCTAAATATTTTTATTCGTTTTTAACATTAATAATAATTATTATTATGAATATCACAGTGATATTAGAAATAAATATTAATTCTACATTTATCAAGTTATCGAAATTGAAGTTCAACTAAATTATGCGAAGAAAATATTTTGAAAAGAAACTTGAGAAACTCTTTTGTGATAAAACAATGGTAAATCAAACTAAAACAATAAAGAGAAGAAACAACCGCAAGAAGTTTCGGTATATGACAATTAGAGATTCCACATTTTTATGAAAAAATAAATTCATTATTACTTATCAATCAAGAAATATAATTAAACATTTTAATATTTTAGAATTAAATAATTTCATAAAGATTTAATGCCATTATATACCACCGACCCCCTGAAGAACGGTCATTAGATATGAAATTAGGAACCAATTAAAATGTTAAACTTTTCAGGCTTGAAAAATGGAGATGATAAATATTTAAATATATTTTTATATTAAAATTTATTTGGAAAGGGTTTTTAGAAGTGATTTTTCTTGAATAAAGATCTATGCTTGGTAATCATTAAATTTAATAAATTGAAATGAGAAGCTATCCAGGTGAAAGGACGGATGATTTTGGTGAATACAGGGTGTTTGGAATATTGGGAGAACTTCGGTGGGAATAGTAGTTTCGACATTTGGAAGTTGAGATTTGAGATGATAATGAACATCATGAATTTTACAAAATCGGCATATCCTTTAATTTTACATGGGTAGTTGATGATAACTGTTAATGTAACAATTGGTTTGCTACAATTTTAAGCTTTCAAAAACATGAAGCAAAATTTTATATTTTAATGTCATACTATAATATTTTACAAGGTATTTTAGAACCACATTTTATGACTATAATATATTTTGTAATAAATAAGAAAAAATAAGAACATCCTTCCTATTTGATGGTGATATTGACTTTTTTAAGTTCCAATTTTATTTGACATTTTTGATATTTATTTCTTTAATTTATTTTTACAACGCACCGACGTATAAGTTGATCCCGAATAAAGAATGTATAAATAAACTTAATTTTACTTAATTTAATTTGAAATATTTTTTTAGAACTGAATAATTGATTCGATAAATTTTAAAAAAAATATCAATGATAATATTTTCTGAATTTCAAGTAGGAGAAATATAATATTATATTTTTAATATAACTTAAAAATTTTTTGAAAAAAAAGAAAAGATTCAGAAAATAATATAATCCTTAAAAAAATTTTTATCACTTATTAAATTAT
>MQRK01252124.1:0-11512 GCA_001938485.1 Girardia tigrina | reverse complement strand
TTTTAGATTCTATTTAAACAAGGGAAAGAATTGTTGAAAATCGTTTTTAAAGTAAATTGTCATATTGAACTAAAATATTTATTTATTATTTATTATTTATAAAATATTTCCGATGCTTAAAATAAACTTGCTGATAGTTGCCATTCTTGTTTATATTCAGATATAAATTCAGAGAAAATATTTACAATTAGTGCCAAATTCCCATAAACTTGATAACAAAAAAATAAATATTTGAAGCAGAAAATTTTATCATTTAGTTTATACAACAAAAAAACATTTTAAAATTTTGGTTTAATTAAGATATTTTTTAATTAGCAAATATAAATTTGATTTGAATATTTTTTGGTATTTTAGAACATTTCCTCGTTAGATTTTGTTTTTCAATAAAATATAATGTTTTCGAAAATTTGGTTGATATAATTTTAATTAGTCTGTAAAAATTCGAACCAAATAAAATAAATTATTTGTTTCTTCTATTTGCAAAAGATATAATAAATCTTTAAATCAGCACTGACTAAAATAATCAGAAAAAAATATTAATTAGATGAAAAAAATGTTCTTCCTGGTTAAAGATCATTCATGTCAAAATAAAAGTCAAACATAAATTTTGAAGAAATATTTACCTTTGCAAACAATATATTTTGAAAGTATAATTACAGATATAATCATAATGTAGATATAATAAATATCGGAATGGTTAGGAGAATTAACATATTTGTAATAACTTTATTAGCAATAAATTTTGATATCAATATATAAATAATTTTTTAAAATCCATTTTCATTTGAACAAATATTAACAAAGAAATTTTTAAACATTTTAATTGATAATAAATATATTTTGTTTTCAGATTAGATTATTTTATTTATCAACATTTTAAATTTAATATTTATTTTACTAATAAGTCGAATTTTACAATTTGAAAATTGGATGAAAAAGCACTCCAAAGTATCAAGGTAGAAGGGACACAATACAACAGCATTATACAACACATGTTACATCTTTCAAAACATGCTTCAAATTTTTCAAAATATGGTATTTTGTTTATTTGTTTGTGCTCTCCAATATTTTCCTAATTTCGTTCTTTCTTAACCTCTGTTTGTGTACATAATTTGTCAAATGTAAGTTGTAGTATATCTGTTTGTTTGTGTACATGCTTTTCTTTAAGTGTCATTGGTCACGTTGCGATTCTATTTAACTCTTTTTTGACCCCATTCAAAAAAAATAAAAGTTAAATAAATATTTTAAATAATTAAATTAAAATAATTAAATAAGTAATTAAAATAATTCATAAATCAACCGATTAAAATAAAAAATATTATTAATTTTAAAAGTGACGATAATAAAAATAATAAAATAAAATTTTCTCTCGTACTCGTCTGTCGTAATCCCAAAACTATCGATATTAAAATTTTTGAAAAGCGATATTTTGGAGAATGAATTAAAAATGATGGCACCAAACATGTGTCTGCAAAATAAATCGACTGTCAAATTCACGATCGAGAATGATAGTGACAATTATCGGGTTAAAGGTGACTGTTGTCCTAGATTAGATATAATTCGATCATTCATGCGATTCTATGATGATATATCGACGGAACTACAGATGGGATCAATAGCATGGGTACGTGCTCCGGGAATTTGTTGGTGGTCAGCTATTCTTTGTGAAGAAATCAAAAAAGCCTCTGTTGAGATACAACAGTTATCTAAGAATATCTGAACCATGAATTGTGGTTTCGAAATTGTAAGACAAACTCAAAACTATATAAATTAGAACCTATACCATACTATCTCTACATGATTTCTCACAAAAAGCTCAGTACTGTTTTTTAAAAACCTGTAGGTGTTGTCTTTCTGTATAATTCAGTAGTGAAATTCTACCTAGTGACAAGAATGTAAGGAAAAGAAAGTTTATTATTAACTTCCAATACTGCATAGCATGTAATATCAAAATGAAGACCATTTATGACTTTTAAGAATGGTTCTTTAACGGATGTGTTTGTGATAACAAGAAAGATTTCCCCTCCTCATCTCTTTTACAGCAGAGGAATTTCTCTATAGATTTTATCCTCAAAAAAATCTCATAAAAAGTGATGGAATCGATGGCAACTCCATATTTTGAATGTGCCATTCATCTTTAAACATAAATGATACACTTTTCACCCAAAAGTTAAGAAGTTCTTTCATTGCGTCTTTTTTCATTACTTTATTCGCAGAGTTCGAATTATTATTTTCCCCTCAAATCAATATTTTTGTCAATGGTCACATTTATAAATAAAAAAGAGACATAAAAAAGACCTAATATTAAAAATTGCTTTAGTTTTCTGATCCAAAATGAAATCTTTGAGTCAAAGCTGTCCTAGATCTTAAGAAATCAAGGGACTCAATAATGAATCAAGAATATTTTCGAATTTATAATGTAGTTTTAATGACTGATAATACAAAAATGATAGGATTTTTTTATTTTAGTTAGAAATTATAATTTAGCTGGTTGTGTCAAAAGTTTCTCAAATTTTGATTAATATTCTTCTTCTTAGGAAGAAATTTTAGTATATTCTTTAATTTTGTTTCATTCTTCATTGGGATCGGTTATTTAAGAAAGCTATTTTTCAAAAATAAATCATTTACTTATCACTACTTAAAAAATCATGTTAAAGAATATATGTAGAATATATAATTTAAATAAAAGGATTTATAAGAAGAATGTTTTTTCTTAGATATTTTCATTGATTTTTGTCACTAAATATTGTTTTTTAATAATATTTTTGGATGCACAATTAAATCTAGACATCTTCTAGAATATGTATTTATATATATATATATATATATATATATATATATATATATTATTTACTTTTTTCACTTTCTTATTATTTCAGTTTAAACAAAATATAAACTTTTCATTAATGATTTTTTTTTATTGAGACAAAAATTTATATCTTTTAATAAAACAAAAATTCTTTGTTTTTTTCGGTAAAACTAAGAAATATGTCAATTTATATTTAAATGAATTATCCTATAAATCGACCAAATAAAATTAAAATTCTAAGCTTTTAAAGAATTTTTAATTAAAATTTCGAAATTTATTTATCAAATTTAATTTTAAAGATAAATTAAAAAAAATTAATTAATTTGATTTGACTTGAAATTTTTATGGAAATTTAGGACAACTTTGTCTTTGGTTAAAGTGATTTATAAATTTCAAATTAAAATTAAAAAAAAACAAATAAAATAAATACTTTCAATTTCCAAGATAAATGTTTTTTAAATTTTTTTAATGATTAAAATCAGAAAATTATCAATAAAATATTGATTATCTTGTTATTAATATTAGACATATTGTGATTAAAACCGTTTTGAAAATAATTAAAAATTAATAAAATATTATTAAAATTAAATTTTTTTACAAAGAAAAATTTATAATATTAAATATTTGAATTATCTTAGTTTTTATTAAAAAAATATTTTTAAAAAAATAATAAAAAATATAAAGAAAAATTTAAATAAAATTTCGTGTATTAGAATTATATATAATACATAACTTTAACATATCAACAATAAGCATAATAAATATAAAATCTTATAACTTCAACAAATAAGTCTAACTATAAATAACTAATTTTTTTTCAAAAACAACAGTTTCATCATGCAAGTCGAAATCCTCGCCAAATCTCTCCAATTCACTGCCTCGTTCTGTTGTTTTTCTAATGTACTTTTTAATTTTCTCACCATAAATTTGATGTTTATAAATTAAAAATTCTGAAAAGCTTTGACCAGGCACTAAATATAATGCAAGAAGACCATTTGGTATTCTCTCGGGGTGACCATGGTCCATGCTATAGTAATCCATCATTTTATTTCATCTATTGTAGGTTTGGTTAGATTTCCTTGTGCGTTTTTTTACCATTCTATATTCAATGTGTTTTTTAATTTCTTTTCTTAAATAATTTTTTAAATGGCTTGTTTATCTACTCAACCAAAATATCTTCAAACATATGATGAAGGACTTTTCTCCCGCCGTAATCGATTCTAGATGTTTATCCTTACATTGCTAAATCTCCAAATTAAATTTTATTGGCCTTCCAACGTTTTACCATGCGTAAATCAAGCATTTTCCCACGGCAAAACGCAGCCATCGATTGAGTAGAAGAATGAAGTTCTTCTAGAATTTTAAGTTTAAACTCAATAGTGTAGTTTTTTCTCGGGACTGGGTGAGTCATGTTTGCCCTTTGAAAAACAACAATATTTAAGCAATTTTATACGAAGAGTAATGTATGCTATTAAAAATAAACACGATATTTTGAAAAAATTGTTATAATTATTTTCATAATGTTCCACTACTTCAAAAAAATTAAAAAAATTGAAAAATTTGTTATAATTATTTTCATAATGTTCCACTACTTCAAAAAAATTAAAAATTATCATTTAAATGACTAAAACAGCGTGTTTTTTTTAAATACTTTGATTTTTTTACAATATGTTTTCTGGTGGCTTGTAATAAGGTAGCGGCTTGTATTAATTTTTTTTACAAAATTATGAAAAAAGCATGATTGGCTTGTAATCAGGAGAATACGGTATTATTTAAAAGATATTAAATTTCTCTATCATAATATATATGACAATTTGTAAACAAATGTTTAATAAAAATGTCACTAGGTGTTCCAAATTCCGGTATTTTCCTGATCCTGGGATCTCAGGAATACGTAATTTTTAAAATTTTATTTAATTTAGTTTAAATTTACGATTAATTTTTTAATTTTTTTTTAATTAACATTTTGATATTTTATTTGAAATCTAAAACAAGAAATATTAATACAACTAAAAGTCATAAAATATTTATTTATTTAAGACATTCTACACGAGAATCACTGATAGTTTTTGAAATAATGTCGTAACAAGGTCAACTTGCATAGAGCTTAATCGAAGATTCGGGATCTTAGTTTTTTCAAAAATAGTTCACTCGCAGAAAATTCTCTTTCCGCCTCGACACTTGTTGGAGTAAGCTCATAAGAGCTTTTTACAAATTTTCCAGAAGCCTCCCTCTTTGACTGACCAGCGGAAAAAATCGAGTTCTCTTTAAATTTGGCATTCTATTGGTGATGTCTTTACTCTTCCTTCCCTTTGTCTTATTTTTGTCTTATTATTGATTTTATTTTAATTCACTTTGATATCGATTTATTTAAATTTTTGAAAAAAGTTATATAAATTTTGAATCTGAGGATCCCAAGATCCCGGGATTGGAACCCCTATTTATCACCCTCCAGAAACATCATGAAAAATTTATAGTTCAGACTTTGTACCATTAAACTTTTATCTTAAAAAAACAAGGAATGATATCGCAGCGGGATTGACCAACTAGATGGATTCAAGTAATTGATTAAAATGATTCTTAAATTTTTAACTTTTGTAAAATTATTTTGAATTTAAAAGAGCTTTTAGTTCACCTTTGATTCATATATGTAATTATGATTATAAGTCAATGTTTTATGATGAACAAAACAAACAAAACCTCTCGGATTTTTCTAAATAAACCAAAGGGTTTAAATTGTATTTGTTTTAACAGTATACTTTTTGTTCTACGTGCATCTTCAGGTTTCGATTTATCTTTATAAACAAATTTATTTTGTAAATTTTTTAGCACATATATAAAACTTTGAACCGTTAAAAAAACAATAAAAAATGTTTTGATAAAGCATTGAAAGTGGATTAATTTCATTTTGTTTACAGCATATAAATATTAATACGTATTGTAACAATAAATAAATAAAAATATTATTGGTACATCAAAATTGGTTTGAGCTTTATTTCATGTTTAGAAATATTATTTTTAGATAAAAGATTTATTCAAAACAATTATTTTAATAACTTTTTTAATATATGAACTGTGAAGCTGTAGTTCATTTAGTCCATTGAAATTAATAATAAAATTAAATTGAAAAAAAAGTAGTGTCCAGATTTAAAAAATAAAATTTTATAATATTTATTGTATAAAATGAATTAACTTATGGCGTCAATATTTTTTATATTTAATAATTTATTTATTTATTTTAATAACAAAAAATAAACAAATTTTTATAAATTTTTAAAATTATTTATTTTAAAAAATCTAAATATAAAACTTATGAAATATAAAGATAATAAAACAATTATTTCAATAATAATATAGTAAAAAATGGCTGAATTTATAAAAATTAAATAAAATAAAAGACAGCTGCTTCGGAAATGGCGTTTCAACATTTCAATAAATTATATTTTGTCATTCAAAGAGAAATTCATTTAATTATTTATAAAAAATTGGCAAATTTTTTTTATCAAAATTTAATGAAAATAAGGCAAATATTATGATTGTTAAGGTCATATAATTAAATAACCATAACTTAATTTTGTAATTTTTTCAATATTATATAAATTTCAAAAAATATTTGCATTTTGTTACTTAATATACCACAAATGTTATTCATAACCGTTCATAAAAAAGAATTCTTTAAAGTAATATTTAACAAAACTTTTTTTTTAAAAAGTGTAATTAATTTATATCTGAACTTATGAATGTTAACTAATTCGAGATGGTCGGGACAATTTATTTGATCTATCAGATCTGTATGGATCATTTATAGTTAATATGTTTCTAAAAATTGAAAAGATTAGAAGGCTTTCAATTGAAAATGGTTTATATCGTTTCACATGAATATATTTAAAATATTTAATTTCCTTTTTTTTAAAGATTATAAAAATCTTTGGCTTCTATTAAGTGTTTAATGTTCCGATAGTTCAGAGCAATTATTTTTTATAATGTTTTATTAAAATATTTTATTTTTATTAAAATGTTTTAGTCACTGACTGTTTTTTTATTCCGAAAAATACTATTCCTATTAATTTACCATTTTATATATGTATTTATGACTTGAAGGTTTAATTAACAAATATTTTCATGATACGGCAAGCATTTTGGTTCATTTAAGCTTCGGTTCTTCATATAATAAAATTGGAACGATTAGGTTGAGTATTGAGGGACGAACTAATAATGGACAGAAGAAGTAATGAATCAAATGGCATAAGGACCCAGATACCTCTCAATACATCGGTCATTCTTAGGAATATTATATTGGTAAATGCGGCCTCCAAGAGGGCAGCAACCTGTTGGTTCATACTGTCTTTATCGAGCCGGCACCGACCGAACGATACAATATAAGAGTTCACTTAGGCGCTGTGGCGCGTAAGGTGCCAAAAATGAAGGATATCTCACATGAGTAAAAACAGCTGTGATAATAGATTTGTATCGACCTACTTTTGTCACTGTACCTCTGGACCCAGGGAGCAACCTCTATGGATTTCGATACACGGAAGTGGGTTGAAGGCTATAGAAATGGAAGTGCAGTGAGGTGGTCATTAAAATTATATGGATAACGGATCGGTAGAGTAATAAGTCCACCAGGTGGCTGATGATACTATCATCCGACTTAGGCTGATGTAGAGACTCTAAGGCTGGTGCCCGAAAGGGTGGTTGTATGAAATGGTGGTGTGCCTGTGTGGCGAGTAACAGGTAGGTTGACAGATAACTAATGGCTAGACTATCGAGGAGCCTGTGTGGCAGGCGGAAACGATCACTATCACTCAACGATCACCGCTAGTGAAAGAACCCCTGTGAAAACCAGGGCTCGTGTAGAGGACGCTTTCGGGCCGATTCATTGAGCGGATGTATTTCAGTATCAACCGGGTACATATGCCCATAGACCAACAAGTATTTTCGTTCATTTAGAAAGTCGTCTTGGTGAGTTAAGGTAATTGCTTATCTGAATTATACCTTAATAAAGATAAAAAAACATTCAATTGAATTCTTCAGATTCTAATTAATATTAATATTGCCATTTTTGTTTAATAATTCGTATTGTAAATTATATTTTCGGAGTAAAGTGATTTACTTTAGTTTCTTAAATAAAACCCTATTTATTATGTTTAATATTTAAATTAAAAAACAATATTATTGTTTTAATAATCTGATTTTTGTATGAAAAATGCTTTGTTAAAAGCGTGTTCTTATAGTTTTTAATTTAATATTATTGGATATGCAAGACCATTGCAATCAAAATTTGCAGGTTTTATTTCCATAAATAATTTGTTAAAAACATTCCAATGACACTGAGGCAAAATATATTAAAAAAAATTCAGAATTACTGTCATTTATACTAAGATATAATGATACAGACGCAGAAAATATAGATACGACGTTTTCAGAGCATTTCGTCTTTTGTGTACAAAATGAAATTATACAAATCAAATAATACAATATGTTTTGGAATTTCAAAATTAAAATCTTTATAATTTAAAATTTTTATTTAAATTCAAATTATTAATTAATGTTCTCCTTTCCTGTTTCCTAAACATTCTTCCAATTTAAAGTCAGATCGTTGTTATTCAAAATCTTTTGATATTTAATTTGTTTTTTGTTTCTAAAAATTGAAATTTTTGTCACTGATTTTTTTACGAGAATTTAGTCGATTTTAAAATTTTTGATCTTTTTTAGACTAACTGATTTGTTACTGAAGGAATATTTTCATTGTTTTATGATACGAATTTTATCAAATATCAATTATTGAAATTATGAATAGTCTTCCATTGAGATAAATAGGTGCAAAAAAACAAAGAATTAGAAGAATAAATACTCTCATATGATTATTTTAAAATAAATAAATATATGATAGGAGATAAAACCGTAATATGAATTGACAATAGTATGTTTTAAGTTTATTTTCCAAGGCATGGAGGTCCTTCTTATTATATACTAGATTACTAGATTACCTTCTAGATAAAATGAAAAATGTATTATAATTTAAAAAAAACATATTTTCAATAGAAATATTTATTAAACTTTTAGTTAAGAATTTTTTTGGCATAAAACTATAAAAAAGTCATGGGTGTTTCCAGTTAATATTTGTTTACAATATTAATGAATATAAATCCCAGAAAGTAAAAGATGTCTAATTAAAGGATAATAAAATTATAATAGAATATTTATGGTTAAAACAGGTATAGAAATCTGTATAAGGTGAAGAAAACATTTTTTAATGAATGAATTTATTTCTGTTTTATGAATTGTATCATTTAAAGTTTTAATAAAATTAAAATACTTTGTTCTTTGTTCTATATTAAACAATAAATTTTTATTCTTAAATTGGTAATATATGTTAAAATAATAAATTATTAACAGAATTAAAGTTTTAGAAATAATTGTTTAATACGTTACAATTAAAAAAATATTGTGTTACAAGCGAAAAGGCAATGAATTCAAAACGACTTTTCTACACTTTAACAATTATAATATTTCTTTTTTATGCTATACTCTTTTTTCCTTTCACTCTTATTGAACGATTAACATCAAAGTTTTCTAGCATTGAAAACATCATTTTCAATATGGGCAAGTTAATGTAGAATACTTATATAAATAAAACGATGACTGGAATATCTGCAGTTGTGATTGCAAACAATAAGCATAGTGTTCAGTGCAAACATTACAAACGAAGAATGACAATTCCTTCACTGTGCACGAACAAACAGTCTCCCAACTAATTACAAACCGAGAAAACCACTTAATGAAACACTCTGCTGAGCGTGCGTCAAAGGCACTGAGACACGGATAAATTTCTTGTGTCTCTGCAAAAGAAATAGTTCGATGATTATTCCCCGACATAATGTGGTGATGTATATTGTCGAAGAAACGGCATCATCGAAAAAATCAAACCTACAAATAATTAAAGACCTTGAGTGCACGTGGTCTGACTCGAAAAGCAGAGTTGACTTACAAATATTCAATAAGGGTACAAAAGAACTCTGGCTGATCTATGTTAAAACACCGTATAATACGCTTAAAAGTTTAAAGGAAGCAAGAAAAGACAATGAGACGATATATATAAAGCAAAAGAGGAGGCCAAAAAGCACCACACATGATGGACAGTTCGACTGGGCACCATTTTGGTAGGTTCTTTATGTTACCGGTTGAGTGAAAACAAAACTATACTCAAAACATTAAAACTCTTACATACGACAACTTGATTAATTCAAAGAAATTTTATTTAAAAAGTACGTATTCCGAAGGTGCTAAGTATTTTAAACGATTTTTAGAAAACAGGCCCCAGTATGAAAGCAAATTTAGTTTACCATTGTAAATGTCACATGTATGAATCATGTACAGGAGAGATAAATCGTCACTTCCGTACAAGAATTGCAGAACATACCCAATCAAATAGAAAAGCTAAATTTCGAACCACATAGTGAAATGTTATGGAATTCAGAGGAGGGTATATGATAATTATTATTGGGTTTTGATCAGCAACTTTGATCACAATTACTGAAGCACTGTTGATAAAGTTTTGTAAACCAAGTTTGTACATTTAGTACAAAGTGATTCGTTAAATCATATTAGAATATTTTGGCGTAACACATTGTGACATAATGGTCATCTTACTATATAAACAAAAACCTTTTACTTAAATATAGAACTGAAGATGCCACAAAAGTGGCGAAACATGTTTTCGAATAAAAATTTAAAGTTGAAATGATATTATTTGAGATATATATATATATATTAAAATGAAATATAGTTTCTTTATTTAACATATTCATATTTTTTCCTTGCTAGTTAGAGCTGATACTTTGGTTTATTATTATTATAAATATATATGTAACTAATAAGATAAAGAATTGAAAAATCAATTAAAATATCACTAATTGGAATTTAAAAACAATAACAAAATTAAAATAATCTGCGTGTTGAAGATTATTTCGAATGAAAAGCTGCGCGTCAAGAGAAAACAGCTTCAGTATGGTACTGCAAAAGCTTGAAATATCTGATTTATTATCCGTGTTAGAATTGCTGGAAGTTACAGATGGTATCAACTACTTTTATAACGAACGCAAGGAAAAGGATTAACAAACGAAAAGGTCGATAGTGAAACGAAAGTTTATATAGCTAAATTAGCTTAGCAGACTGAAAGATGTGATGAAATGGTTAATGTGATGAGGGATGTTGCTAAAATGACAAGCAAATCGAACATGGAAGAAAGAAAGTTGTTATCTATTGAATACGAAAATGTATTTGGGAAGTTGGAGAGCATAGTGGATGATAAAAAGTAGCATTGAACAAAAGGCAGAACAAAAATATCCTTCTCAACTTCCATTAATTAAAGTCTGCCGAAGTCAAATTGAAAAAGAATTTTAAAAAGTATGCACTGACATTACAAATTAGAAAACAATGATAAGTGCTGAGTACTGATTGAATTCGATACCGCTTATTAGACAGAAAGATTATTTAATTGTTTCATAGCGTTTTGTTCATGAAAAACAAATCTAATTACTTGTTTCTCGAGTGAAATTTAAGACAAAAATATTTAAAGAACGTTTGGTTCCTTCTTAAAATTTTCTTTGTGATTTACAACCGAATGATATTGCTTTTGGTTAAATTAAAAATGGATCATTGAACGGGTACGTGACATTTCGACGCCGCCGTTTCGACGCC